>PVJH01037531.1:0-17858 GCA_004026705.1 Nesogale talazaci | reverse complement strand
GGGGGGGGGTCCTTAAACCTTTTAAACAGGGGGCCAGTTCACTATCCCTCAGACTGTTGGAGGGCCGGACTATAGTTACAAAACAAAATGGGGGAACCAATTTCAGGGATCTACGTATAATCTTCTCTCTGGAGCACGGACAACCGGGATGCAAGTGAAGGGACACATTGGGCAGTGTACGATATGAAAAAAGAACAATTTGTAAATTACTAAGTGTTCAGAGGGGAGGAGGTGAAGGGAGGAAAGGGAAATATGGGGAGCTGGTACTGGGGGGCCTAAGTGGAGGGAGGATGTTTTGAGAGTGATGATGACAACAAGTGTGCAAATATGGCCTGTATACAATTGATGTATGTATGTTTTGTGATGGGAATTGTATGAGCCCCCAATAAAATGATTTAAGAAAAGGGGGGTTGCTGTGCCCTGGTGGCGCAGTGGTTGTGTGCGGCACTGTGGCTCACAGGGTGGGTGGTTCAAATCCAGCAGCAGCTCTCCTGGAGCAAGGCTGAGCTTCCTACTCTCACCAGGGCAGTGATGCCCCCCCCCAAAAAAAGGGGGGAAAGTAGAGTTTATACCAAGGGCTCAAGAAAACAAAATTTGTAAATGATTATGGCAACATGTATACATATATGCTTGATACAAATGTATGGAATGTTATAAGGGCTGTAAGAGCCCCCAATAAAATCATTAAAAAAAAAAAAAGAATAGATCAAGCAATGAGTTCTGGGCTCACAGAGCAAACAAAAAGCAAAAACAACTAGGAACACATTCACTGTGGGCCGGGGATGAGTCGGCATAGGCGGCAAAAACAACGGGCGGATGGGATAAATGTCCTTGGTGGGCCGCATGTGGCCCGCGGGCCGTGGTTGGAGGACCCCTGCAGGTGGCAGTTGGAAATAACTTGCTGTGGATAGTGGGGTTTGAGCTAACGTGGAGGGGATGAAGCATCTCCGTGGCCCCCTCCCCTCCCCACCACAGCGCGCCTCTGTTCCGCCTCTCAGCATGTCCCCCTCCTACTGGGTGCATCTATGCTGCGCCCACTCTGACTCCCAGACTGCGCGGGCTGCGTCGCCGGCCCCCCACTCACGGCCGTCTCGGGCCGGGCCCTCCCTGCCGGGGGCTCCCCTGCGCCCCTTCTCACAGGCTGAGGTCACAGCGGACGCTGGTCTGCAGGAGGTAGGCCTTGGCGTTCTGGATGGCCAGCTCGCGCGGCTCGGGCTCGGGCACCTCCAGGCTGTAGGGGAAGTCGAACTGCGAGTAGGGGAGGCTGGGGTCGTCGCGCAGGTAGGGGCCGTGCGGCGTGTCCTGCGGCAGGTCCTCGCGCAGGAAGGGGTGGAAGGGGCCCAGGAGCTCGGGGCGCGGCGGCGGGTAGTCCAGCTCCAGGTGCTGGAGGAGGCTGCCCGGCTCCGCCAGGCTGGCGCGGGGCTCCGTGGGCCGCCGCCCCTCGGCGTAGTAGCCGGCGGGCAGGCCGGTGGCCGCGCCGGGGTACAGCGTCTCCCCCGGCGGGGCCTCGGCGCCCTGGGAGGCGGCGGGCATCTGGCCCGGGCCCCGCTGCGCCTGCCACGGGGGCGGCACCTCCCCTGGGCCGGCGGGCGGGGGCAAGGCCCCGTCGCGGCTGCCCCGCGGGGTCAGGCCGGTGTGCTGGGGCTGCTCGGGGTCGGGCGGCCAGTCCCCCATACCTGGGCTGCGGGGGGGTTCGGGGGGGGGCTCGGTCAGGGGCGCAGGACGGCTGGCTGCCGTTACTGGGGAGGGAGGGAGGGAGGGTTCCTTCGGCGCAGGCCCGCGCCACGCCCCCTCGGGGTCCCCCCGCCCCGCCCCCCGCGCGCCGTCCGCGGAAAGGAGAGGCTGCAGTCACGGCCCCACGGGCCAACGGGTTTATTTTGGGGAAGGCAGAGCCCGCGCGCCGGCCGGGCCGTCAGCTGGCCCCCTGGCCCTCGGGCTGCGCCGCGGCCTCGCCGGCCGCCGGGCTGGGGGTCTTCGCCGCCTCTTCCCCGGCGGGGACCAGGCTCTGGGGGCTCCGCTCCTCCCTGGAGGTCAGCCCGCCCGCGGCGGCGGCCTCCTGCGGGCGGGGGGGGGGGCAGTGAGCGTGGGGAGGAGGGGGAGCCCCCCTCACTGCCTGGACGCCGCGTGCGGCCCTGGCTGGCCCCTACCTTGGGCAGGGGACCCTCGAGACTGGAGTCCAGGAGCGCGGCCTCGGTCAGCCCCGAGTCGTCGTCCATGCTGATGAAGATGGCCGGGGTCTCGCACTCGGGCCCCTCCTCCCGGAAGTCCATGGCTTCTTCCGGCGGCAGCGAGAGCGGACCCGGCCGGCCGGGGGCGGGGGGCGCGGGGGCGGCAGGGGCAGGGGTGGGGGCAGGGGGGGCGGCGGCGGCGGGGACCCCCGCGCCCGCCGGCTTCAGCTTCTGCTCCTCCTCCAGCTGCCGCTTCAGGGCCTTCTCCTGGGCCAGCCGCAGGCCCATGAGGTCCTGGGGGGGCCGGGGGGCCGCCGCCGGGGGCTCCAGGTCATCCTGGGGCGCAGAGGGGGTGGGGCGGTGCAGTAGCTCCACAACCCCGTCCCCCCTTCTCCAGCCCCCGGGGTCAGCAAGAGCATGCTGGGATTGGGGGGGGGGGGCGGGCGTGGGCTGCAGGACCCTCACCTCTTCCAGGGGCCCCGCGGGGGCCTCCTTGGCCTCGGGCTCCTGCTTGCCACTGGCTTCCAGGATGGCCATGATGGAGTTGGGGATGTGCGCTTGCTGGAGCAGGGCAGGGGGGGGCGCTGAGGGCGCTGGGCGGGGACACCTGTGCGCATCCCCCCCGCCGGGCTCCCCTGGGCCGAGCTCCCTGTGTGTGTGTGTGTGGGGGGGGGGGGGGGGTTAAGATACCTGGTGGGGCGTGAAGGAGCGGACGTGGGCCAGCAGGGGCTCCCGGAGCTCGGGGCACTTGTCAAAGACCGCGCCCAGCTGCTGCGGCGGCAGCTGCAGGATGACCTGGAAGCTCTGGGGCTTGGTGCGCTGGCAGCACTTGACGAAGCCCTCCCAGACCTTGGGGTACTTCCACACCTGACGGAGGGAGCAGCTGTCAGGCCGCCACGCCTGAACCCTGCTCCCCCCGGCCGGCTGTCCTCCCCGCAGCCCAAGGCTGGCTGTCCCACCGATCTCCCTGGGCGGTCCCAGCATCCGTCCACGGTCTCACGGGGCTGAGACCAGAGCCCAGGCCTGCCTGTCGCACCTGCTTCCCAGGGTGCTCCAATCCTCAGCGCCCCGCCAACTCGGGCCTCGTGCTGGCCACGGGCACCCCGGTCCTGGCCAGTGCTATGGTGGGGGCGGCGTGTGACCTGCCTTCCTCAGGGGTCTGCCTCACCCCAGCCCCCCAGCCCCATTCCCAGCCAGTAGCTGTGCAGCTCCTGGCCCCTGCTGACCCTCCTGTCCCCGTTCCCTGGGGACTCAGTTCCCTTGTCTTTAGTCCAGGCCCCATCATAGCACCACCCGTGACCATAGACGGGCAAGGTGGCTAGTCAGGGCTGTTGTCCAGCCGCCTCTGGGCAGGCCGCCCCCTCCCAAGACCGACTGCCAACCCGAATGCTCCCCAGCTGTGCGGTTCCTGTGGGTCACCAGGCCTTGCTTCCGAGTCTTCCGCGGCCGGAAAACTGCTTTGGCATCCTCGTAGCACCAGAGCCCCCAGGGACAGATGGGTGGCAGCTGCCCTCAAGGCGCCCCCGCCATACTGAACGGCACCCTCCAAGCCGTGGGTGGGGCTGGGAGTGGGGGGCGCGGGTTACCTGCTTCATGATGAGGCGGGACAGGATGTTCATGACGAAGCCACCCAGGCGGGGGTACATGGTCAGGGACTGGATGACCGTTCTCATGAGCAGCATGGGCAGGGGGCTCTGTTCCATCAGCTGCTGCATCACCACGGCCAGCACCTCGGACGTGTACACGTTCCGCTCCGCGAAGCACAGGTTGGTGGCTGCGAGGAGCCGAGAGTGGCCTGTCCCCTCCGCCTGGCCGCGGAGGCCCCCCACCCCCCCCGGCCCTCACCAGCACCCTGCCCCTCGTCCCGTCCCCAGAAAGCCCCGTCCTGGGCAGGAAGGAAGGAGTCCCTTGCCATCTCTTTTGGGGGGAAGCCATTGCCAAGTCCCCGAGACCCATTCTGGCTTGAGAGCGGGCGGCCAGCAGGCAGCTACGACTCTGAGCTCTGCCAGGAGCGACCTCTGGGCATCATCAGGCTGGCCACTCTCACCGTGACCAGGGCGGCAGGCGTCGGGACAGCGGCAGGGATGGGGTGGGTGCCCCAACTTTGGCACCTAGGGTCAGGAGGGGAGGGCCCCAGAGGGCTGGCCTTGTGAGGTGACTCCAGGAGTCACCGTGGAACCTCGTCTTCCCCAAATAGAACTAGCCACGGGCGTATTCACAGGACGGACGTCTTTTATTGAGCCAGAAGAGGGGGCTGCACCGGGAGGCCAGGGGAGGGGGAGAGGTGGGGAAGCTGGGGTGGGGGGCTGGAAGCATTAGAGCGGGGTCCTCAAAATATGGCCCACGGGCCACTTGCCGCCCACTGAGGACATTTATGCAGCCCTCTGGGTGGTTTTGTCACTGCTGCCTGCCCTGCTTAGCAGCCGACTCATCCCGGGCCCGCAGTGGACTTGTTCATAGTTTTTTGTTGTTTTTTTTTAAAACAATAGTCCGGCCTTCCAATGGTCTGAGGGACAGTGAACTGACCCCCTTTTTAAAAAGTTTGAAGACTCCTGCATGAGAGGGGGGAGGCTGGGAATCTAGGCCAAGTGGGAGGGGGCAGTCGGCCTGCCAAACACCCGCTAGAAAGCCAGGAAGCACCCAGCCCTCATTGCCCGTCCCTGGTGCTGCCTGCTTAGCCTCCTGGGCCTTTAAGCGGCCAGCCCCAGGCACAGCCCGGCAGAGACAGGCTCAGCCCTGCTCCCAGAGCTGTTTCCCCAGGAAGGTTTTTGTCGGACAGGAACCGGAGTTGGCAGGCTAGCCAAGTTTGTCTGCAACACCAGGCCGCCCCCTGGTGACCACGCAGACCCAGATGCAGGAGGCAGACTTGCAGCTAACACTGAACATGGTTGCTTAGGCCTGGATAAGTGGCAATGGGCAATTCCCCCGCTGCTCCCTCCCCCAGACCCGGGCTGACGTCTCTGGCCTCAATCAGGGACCCGTGGGCCTCGCCCGGGAGCGCTGACATAAAACTTTGAAACCTTTCTATCTTTCCCTTTCCTCTTCGGTCACCGAACCTACCTTAGCGTTTTCTCTTGCCCGCCTCTCAGATGCCCCTGCCCCCCACTCGGGGGCCCGGGTAGTGAGAGGGCGGGCAGAGGGGGGGGGCGCCCTGGGTGCTCTTGGTTGCAGGCGAGCTTTCCATCAGAGAGCTGCCCGAGGGTCCCCAGACCCCGGCCCTCAGCAGGCACCAAGTCCACTCTGGACTTTGCCAGTCTGGGGAGGTTCCTGGAGCTGCCGGGTTGTGGCCCGGGTAGGGAGCAGTGCCTGGGGCCGTGGCAATAACAGGCCGCCCTGGGGGACCAGCCTTGGGGCTGTGACAGCCACTCCGCGGGGAGGGCTCCTTGTGAGGAGAGGCCGCCGGGCTTGGCTGCTGCCTGCCTGCGGGAGCCCAGGGAGTGTGCCCCCGTGGGGGGAGTACCTCGGGGGATGGACAGAGCAGGGGCCCGGTCCTGGCTTTGGGGTGTGTGTCCATGAAGCCCCTCACGGCACGCGCCCATATGAGCACATCTTCCTGGGGTGGGGGCCCCGAGGAGTCACACGCCTGGGCCAGTCACCTTCAGTCTCAGTCTCTCTCCCCCAGCCCCTCGTGACTGTGACCCAGGGTCTGAGAGCCCCTCTGCACTGAGGGCTTGTGACACACCGCCAACATAGGGGCTGAAGGAGCCTGGGGGGTGGGGGTGGAGGGCGGGCACAGCCACCTCGGAGGCCTCACCTCCGCACAAGGGGCTGACTCTGGACCAGAAGCCTCCCTGGCAGCAGGGGGCTGCAGGCGGAGACCCCTCGAGGTCCCACCTTGAGTCCTCCCATCTGCTGTCACCTCTGCGCTGTGTGACCCTGGGCAAGTTCCTTAACCTTTCTGGAGGGGGGGGGGGGGCTGGCTCAGGGCCATGGTCCTTGCCCGCTCGTGGCAGCCTTCCAGGACAGGATGGGACCAGCCCAGTGAGGTTCTGAGACTGGCAGCTTGACCGGAGGGAGCAGAAGGCTACCCACATGGCACTTCCAAACCGGTGACCCTGCGGTCAGCGGCCAGGGTCAATTCCTAGGCTGCTGTGGGGGGGTGGGACGATGGCGCCAGGCACAAGATGGCAGGCTGGCTAGGTCGAGGTGACGCTGCTGCCGGCACTGTCCCCGCCTTCTGGGCCTGCACCCATAGCTCTTCCCCAGCCCCCCTTCCCCCAGCCCTGGCTGTGGGTCTGTGCACAGGGAGGTAGGAAGGAAGGTTCCTAGCAGCCCCTCACCTTTGATGATGGACTTCATGTCGCACTTGACAGTGTCGATGTTGTGCAGGGCGATCAGTAGTTCTCCGGGGTTCAGGGGCGACAAGGCTGAGTTCCCCTCACCTGGAGCAGGTGACATCAGGGCAGCAGGGGAGGGGAGGGGGGGACAGTGTGGGAGTGGAAGAGGTGAGTCCCAGTTCCCCAGACTAGGGGAGTGTGGAAGGGAGATGAGATGAGGCTCCCTCCACTTGGGACTTGGGGACAAAGGGCTGGAGCAAGGGGACAGGATGAGCCCCCCCTCCCACCCCGCTGGGGTCCCAGTGGCCCCCTCACCGTGCTGTGTGCCCAGCAGGCGGTTGAAGACCTCCTTCACCACGATGGGGTTGAGCTTGATGAGCTTGGGCAAGGCCTGGATCACCTCTTTCTACAGGGGGAGGGCCGGGGGGTCCCCTCAGTCCCAGACCCTCCTCCCTTGCCACCCCCGGGGCTGCGCTGCGCTGCCCGATCACCCCGCCCCCACTCCTGCCGCGGGCGGGCACCTTCTCCAGGCCATTGAGCACCGGGATGAGGAAGCGGACGTCGGGCAGGCGCTTGTGGTACAGGTCTCGCACGCGCTTCACCAGCTCCGGGGAGGGTGGCACTGCCGGGGACAGGGGCAGGGGCTGGGGCTGAGCCTGGGGGCTCAGGATGTGCAGACCCCGGGGCTGGGCGGGGAGTCTCAGGTCATGGGGGGTGGACGGGTGGAGGGAAAGGAGGGGGGAGGAGGCCCCCAGGGGGCACCTTTGTCCGTGAGGCTGTGCAAACACCGGGTGACCAGTGTCTCCGCACCCTTAGGACAGTTCTCCACCAGCAGCAGCAGTTCCGGGGAGTTCATGCCCATTCCTCGGATCTAAGAGAGAGAGAGAGAGAGAAAGAGAGAGGTGGAGGGCGGGGCACTCAGGAGCAGCTCTGAGGACAGCTGGCCCACTGTTGGGGGGTAGTATCTCATGTCCTACACTCAATCTTTTTTTGGGGGGGGGCATCACTGCCCTCTGGTGGTCGTGGGAGCTACCCAGCCTTGCTCCTGGAGAGCTGCTGCTGGATTTGAACCGCCAAGACCGTGGGCCGCAGTCCTCTTATTCTTATTTTTTTCTTGCACTCAAGCTTAGTGGAACCCGACCTAGTCCAATTCCACATCTCCTCCCCGCTGCTTTGACCCACCTTGACCTTGTCGCCTGCTGTCCACACCAAGCAGTCTCTCCCTGGCTGTCCAGATTTTGACCTCTTTCCCCTCCCCATCTGGACCTCCTATTCAGTCGATTTTCCACCTAGTGTCTCCTGCCCGATTCACCCCCATCTCGTCTCCCTTCCCCCGTCCCCCCGACCTGACCGCCTCTATGATCCATCTGGACCCAGTCTCCCCATCTGGATCACCCGCCCAGGCTATTTTTCCTGGGTGAAGCCTTAAGGTTTCCCTGCCCACCCCAGCTAGACGTCGGGCTCCAACCAGGGCCGCCTGGCCTACCCCACGTCAAGCACTAGGCCCCGCCCCGCGCTCACTCCTCCCCATGTGAGCCTTTAGGGCCGTGCGGGAAGCTGGCGGCTCTGCCCTCTGCTAGCCTCCAGCCAGGCCCCTCACAGGGGGGCACTGTGGACGGGGAGGCTGGATGATGTGTGTTTTTGGACCTCTTCACCGTAAAAAACGCTGGCTAGGGGCTGAGCCCCGGTGACGTAAGTGGTTGAGTGCGGGACTGTGGCCCGCAAGCTTGGCGGTTCAAATCCAGCAGCGGCTCTCGGGAGCAGCACTGGGTAGCGCCCACGACCACCAGAGGCAGTGATGCCCCCAGGACAGGCGGGTTTCTGATCCAGTCGCAGGCTGGCGGGTGGCTGTCCTGGTGGTGTGGTGTAGTGTAGTGTGGGTGTTGTGTGGTGTGGTTCAGGGGTAGGGGTGGTGGGCAGCTCCGGGGACGGGAAGGATGCACTTCTCAGAGGGCAGCTAGGGACCCCACTAGCTTGGCAGGGAGCAGGGCACCTGACCCTGGGTTCTCCTCATTGTCACCCCAGCTTGCTGGGGAGCCTAGGCGCTCAGTCTCTCCCGTGAACCCAGACGCTGGCATGTCCTGGAACGCGGCAGGGCTTGGCCACCCCCCCTTCCCGAGGGGCGCGTGCGAGGCAGGGGAGGCTCACCGGCTGCTCAATGACCCTGAGCACGGTGCGCTTGATGTCGGCGATGGCCTCCGTATACACGGCCGCCAGCTCGTGGATGAGCTTGTGGTTCTGCGGCAGGAGCGCCAGGTACAGGTGCAGGCACTGCTTCACCGTCTCCTCCGTCCAGGGCGCGGCCACCTCTGCGGGCGGGTGACACCGGAGACAGGTGGGCCTCACACCCCCCACCCCTTCTGCCCCTGGTGCCTGCCAGCTTAGGGGGCAAGGGGACCAGCATGGGCACGGGGTGGGGCAGCCCCACCTGGCCCTGGAGAAGCCTCTGCACTGAGCGCTGGAGTCTCATCTCCTTAGATCTCAGACCCAGGTCTTCCTCGGACACTTCCCTCCCCCCTACACCCCCCAAAGTCGGGGTGGGGCGGGGTGAGCCCTGCCAGCTGCTCTCTGTGCACTCAGCTCCCCATAGCCCCCCGCCTCTGAGCCTTCCCCGGGCTGCTCCCTCTGCCCAGTCTGGCTGGTGCCTGCTGGGCCTGGAGGCAGGTCCCCTGTGTTCCCCCCCACCCCCAACAGGCTCAGAGCCTGCCCCTTTAATGGCCCACGGACTGGGAATCCAAGGGTGCCCGTGACCAAGAAGCGCTGGGCAGACACACGTGCTTGACGTACGATGGATGGATGGGTAGATGGATGGATGGGGAGTGATAGGAGTTATATAAGCCCCCAATAAAATGATTAACACAAACAAATAAAAGGCACTGGGCAGCTGATGGCGAAGCCACCACCGTGCCGAGGGAGACAGAGGAGGCTCTCTCCTCCGGCAGGGAGTTAGGTAGACTCTGCAGCTCACAGGGCAGTTCTACCCTGCCCTGCAGGGGCACCCTGCGCTGGAATCCACTGGGTGGCGGTGAGCAAGGTTCTACTGGAAGCTTGGGGTGCCCAGTCCGTGCCTGAGGCAGGCAGGGCCATGCTAAAGAGCTGGACCCTTCCTTTAGCGCCTGGCCCGATTCCCCAGGGAGCCCGCCCAAAGCCAGCTATCCGAGACGAGTTCTTCCAGGAGCCCCCCACTCCCCGGGACTAGTGCTACTGCGGCCCCAGGACTCCTCAGCTGCCCTCTCCTGGGAAAGCCCTGTGCCCTCGGCCTGGCTGTCGGGTCATCCCAGCGGCAGTCCTGGGCCCAACCTGTGTCCTTGTCGGCACCAAAGAGCACGGAGGGCGGGTTGGGGTGGACCAGCAGCTGCAGGTAGTTGAGTGCGAACTTCTCCACGTACTCTCGCAGCTGCTCCTTCTCGTACATGCGCTTGATGAAGAGCAGGGCCTGGGACCGCACCTGGCAGGGGAGGGGCGTGGCAGGGAGTGGCAGAGCGGCCAGGCACAGGGCTGCAGGAGAGGCGGGGGTGGGAGGCGGCTCGCCGGCCCTCTCGACTTCGCCCCGTCCACCTCGCCGGCCCCCCTGCTCTCCGGCCTGCTGACCATCCTCATCCAGGGCTCCGGTGCGCCTCTGCCTTGCCTGCTGCGAGGTGGCCGACCGGGGCAGGGGTGACCCTGTGCAGTCCCTGCGGCAGCCCAGGCCCGGGCCGGGAAGAGGGGGGCCTCTGAGGAGGCTCGGTGACCCCAGGGGACAGGCTGGTAGAAGCTGTAGCAGGGCCAGCCAAAGCCACCCGCTGGGACCCAGAACCCTCTGCCTAGAGAGGTCCCTCCTCTAGGGAGCCTTCCCCCAACGCCCTTGGCCTAGACCCCTGGGGGAAGGCGTGTGTGCTTGTGTGCCGGGCCCAGCAGCCCCAGCCCCTGAATTACAAGTGAGAGAAAACCCCCAGGCCGCTGCCAGCAGTGACCCCCCCTCCCCCCGGGGCCTTGCCCAGCTGGGGAAGGGCCGGGCTCGCGGCCTGGGCGCACCTTGTCCTTCTCGTGCGAGCTGAGGTCTAGCAGGACGTGCAGGTACTGGAACTGCCGAGACGGGCGCTTGAAGATCAGGTCTCGGAGGGTGGACATGCCCAGGTAGGTGCGGCTCTGCAGGGGAGGGGTGGAGGGGGGTGTGAGCCAGGCCTCTGCTCTTCCTTGACCTCCCCACAGCGCCGTCAGCCCCCTGACCCACATCCAGCCAACAGCAGGAGGGAGATCTGGAATGTGGACAAAGGCTGGGCCCCCTTCCCTCAAAACTCCCCGGATACAGGGCTCCTGCTGGGGGCAGGGCTGAAGGGGTCTGGAAGGCCCCCTCCCCGCCTCACCTCGTCCTCGCAGTACTTCCTGATCACCTCCAGGGCACTCTCCGTGATCAGCGGTGCCTCCAGCACCACCTTGGTGAAGATTCTGGCGGGGCGACAGGGACAAGACGGCTGCAGGGAGACCCCCATTGCCATCCAGCGGGCTCACCTTCCCCCCACAGAACCAGGCCCATGAATGCCCAGGCAGAGTCTCTGAGACAGACTAAACAGCGGGACCAGCTCACAAATAGGTGCCTGCTGGGAGACCAACACCTGCCATCACGGGGTTCCCAACTGTCTCCAGGGACCGCCTGGCACGTCCCCTTCAAGGCGCGGCTCCTCCATGGGTGATTTAGAAGTCACGAAGGGGGCCGGGCAGGAATGTGTGAGTAGCTGCTGGAGGAGATGCCAGCTACAGGGAGAGAGTGAGAGCGTGTCTGTGTCTAGAGAGTGTGTGTGCTGCAGGCGGAGAGAAGAGTAAGCACTGAGGACAGACAGGTCGGTGGAGCTACCACGTGGGGGACAGAGCAATAAAAAGAGGCTGAAGACGTCGGTGGGGGTCGGCTCTCGCAAGGCCTCAGAGCCCTGAGCGGGGAGGCCCTGTCTGCCCCAGGTGCACGGCAGGACCACGGCAGGTGCTTCCTGGGGAGCCGGGAGGCAGGGGCTCCCATCACGTCTGGTCCCTGGGGCTGGCTGTTTCCCGAGAGGAAAGCCCAGTGTGGAGGTGAAGCGGCTCGGGCAGGAGGAAAGAGAGGGCCACCACCGGGGGCAGGCCCGGGGCCCAAGCTCAAGGCCTCCTTCTGGGCTGAGGCCCGCTCACCCGTCCTTCTGGTCCGGCTTCTCCTGCAGGCCGGAGAGCAGGCGCATGAGGCAGTCCTCGTACTTGTCCAGGCTGCCCGCCGGGCCGGCCGCCAGGTAGGCGTTGTACTCCTGGTAGAGCCAGGCGAAGGCCAGGTCCAGGCGGGCCCGCACGTCCTCCAGGATGAAGAACAGGACCTCGGACTTCAGGGCTGAGTCGAACTGGGTCACCAGGCTGGCCAGGATCTTGATGCGCGCCTGGGGGCAGGGTGGGCGTGGCAAGGTGAGCGGGGAGGGGCCAGTGGCCTTGGGGCTATTGCAGCTCGCTGCTCGGGAGTCTGTCCTGTGCCGGGAAGCCATCCACCTGCTGGGCCCCGTCACTGCGCAGGGCCTCTGAGGTCAGCCTCCCGCTGGCATGAGGTCTTTCTGGAGAGGGTGGGGGGTGGTCCAGAACCAATGGGCCCTTGGTTAGCAGCTGGGTACTTAGCCACCAGGACCCCTATCTCCCAGACATTTCCCCAGAGAAACACCTGCTACTTTTGGGTCCACTGACTCCCCGCTCCTCAAAATCTACCAACCGGACCCACGGCCCTCCTCCCTCGTGGAGCAGAGCGCCTGCCTCCCGTGCAGGAGCCCATCCACCGTGTCACCACAGGGCCCCTCGGGTGTCACCGGCATGAAGGGGGGCCCAGGCAGTGGGGCGGTGCATGTGACGAGGGCTACCAAGTCAGCCCAGGGGCACCCCACGACGTGGCACCCCACACGGCCCGCAGAGGCAGGTCCGTCTTCCCCCGTCAGGCCCACCTGGGCAGCCCCGCTGCAGGCCACGGCCTTCTCGGCTCGCAGGATACGCTTCACGGCCCCCAGCTTCATGGCCTCCACCTGGGCGTCCGTCAGCGGCTTCAGCACATCGCTCAGACGGAAGATTTTCTTGCGCCCACCGGCGCCGGACAGTCTGTGCGGGGGGAGCGAGGTGAGGGCCGGGGTGACTGGGGGTGTCCCTTCTGCAGTCCCGGCCCTGGACGGAGCCCGGACTCGCCAATCTGGGCACCAGGGGGCCTGACTGGCTGGTCGGTCAGGGAGCAGCCTGGAGGCTCCTGTGCCAGGAGGAAGTCCCCAGGTCAGGGGCAGGGCAGGCGACGGGAACCAGAGAGGGCAGGAAGAACCAGGACAACGAGGGACCCACACGACAGTCAGGAACCCTGCTAAGCCAACGCCTTGTAACCACCACAGCGAGGCCCAACCCCGGGCTCCCCCAGCGCTGGGAACGGGCTTCATTCTCCTGGGGCGCTTTTCGAGTCCTGAAGGCGCAGCGGGCCGCCTCCAGCCGGGCTGCCGACTGCACCGTCAGCGGTTCGTGCCCACCGGCTGCTCTGAGCGGGAGAGGGGAGGCCACCTCCTCCCGCCGTGATCCGGCCACGAGGGCCCAGCAGGGCTGCCTTCTGTTGGGTGAGGGGGTCTGTGGCCGTCCCCTCATCTGGTGTCCACTGGAGGATTCAGAGTCTAGGGGTGGAGTCTAGCTTGTCCATCTGGAGATAGCCAATGAGACCTCTGTGGGGGCGTGGCCTTCTCCTGAGAATTCTGGGGGCATGTGGTCATTCCTTTGTGGAGGCGGTAAACACTCTCTCTGCTCACTCCCTGGGAGACCTGGCAGCTGACGAGACCCATGGCAGCATGCTGACAGACCCTGAGCCTTGGAAACTGGAGGGGCCACGGGGAGACCCCTGCCAGTGCTCAGATGCTTCTACTGCTGCTGGATACACAAGACTCTGCCCCCACTGGCCTGTGGTTGCCCTGCTGTCATTGCGTGTGCTTCGTGGGTCTGAGAAGGGCTTATGGATTGGTATCGGATATATGGGCGAGTATCGGACTTATGACCTTGGACCGGGCTAGGATGTTTTATGTACAGTTGCTCTTCTATATAAACCTTCCCCTGGCATACATCTGCGTGTCTATGCATCCGTTTCTCTAGTCCACCCGCACTCACACAGGATCCATCTGGGTGGGAGCCGACTCCGGGGACCCCCCCGCCCCATGAGCTGGAGAAGGGCCCCAGGAGAGAGCCAGCAGGAGAGCCGCCCTTCTGCTGGCGAAGCTCCGTGGTGCCGGAGCCCACCCCCCTCTCTCCTTCCTTCTCACCGGGGCTGCGTGACGGGGATGATGGGCTCTGGCCTCCTCTTGGCCTGGGGAGCCTCCTCCTCCAGTGAGGACGCGGAGCCCAGGGCGCCCACCACTGAGATGGCCTGGCCCTGCACCGCCGACAGGCGCCGCTTGATCAGCACGCTCTCGGGCTTCAGCAGCTTCTCCTCCTTGGGCTCCCCCTTGCACTGCTTGGTCTGCTCCACACCTGGGGCGACAGGGCGGCAAAGGGGTGGCCGGCGTGGGTCTCGGCCCCCACCCCTCAAGGGTCAGGCCTACGGTCACGGCTGTGGTGACGACCCTCACCTGGATTCCATGCTGAGGCCCCTGCACGCGCACTCGGCAGGAGAGACCACCCATCCTTGCCCTGTTGGGCAGGGGGGCCTGACCGGGCCTGTCTCGCCTGAGTTCAGGGCGCCCCTCCAGGAGCCCCCGTTGGGGGCGGCACCTCCCCGTCTGGATGGGACACCCACCTGGGCCCAGCCCCGCAGCCGTCATCTGCGTGGCCATCAGCCTCGCCAGGTGCTTGATCTGGGCCTCAGTGCCGGCCGACTCCACCGGGGTATAGATGGCCTGGAAGGAGGCAGGCATGGCCTCGGGCAGGTACACCATGCTGATGAGCACCTGGGGGGGGGGGGGGGTGGCAGGGAAGGAGCCAGCGTCAACCACCGTGGGGATTGCTGTGGCGCTCAGGGCCCCAGCAATGCCGAAGGGGAGTCGAGCCAGGAGAATGGCCCCTGGACAGAGGATGAAAGAGACGGACGGCTGCTTGGGACCCAACAGGGCAGCTGCCCAGGAGCAGAGCCTGGCTGCCTGGAACCCTGGGCTCCACGAAGCACCCTCTCTATGGGGCCCATCTGACAAGGCAACTGGAAAGGTTCGATGAGAGGTGGGGAGGAACAGAGGGAGGGTAGGCTCTGCTGTGTGTGTGAGGGACTTGGGAGAGAGTGTGTGAGTGTGTGTGTGTGTGTGCATGTGCGGGGTGGGGGGGGAGGGGGCGGTGCCACTCTCTCATTATCCCTTGGGGCTATGAACCTTTTGAAGCCCCTTCCTAGTCACCATCCCCATGGCAAAGCCACACCCATGGCCAGGGTTCCTGAGACCATCAGGCTTTACCCCAGCAGGGAGCCTCAGTCCGCTCCCATGGCTAACCCACCCGACCTCACTGGGAGAGTGCAGTGGGTCCAGGACAGCATGGGGGTGCTCAGAGACAGGGCCACCGGCACCCCGTCCTGGGAGCAGGGACGCATGCAGTGTGCACGGGGAGCCGGCTGGAAGGTTAGGCCGGATCCCAGCGGACCGAGTACCCGGACCCCAAGGCCGCGCGTGGCAGGCACCACACCGGTCCTGGGGGGAGTCGCTGCGCCCCCGCCCCCCTGAACACACACTGTAGGGCATGCCCCTTCCACCCACATTGACGGTTTGCTACTGTGATGCATCGGGCGACCCCTGTGAAAGGGACGCTCGACCTCCAAAGGACTTGCCACCCACAGGCTGAGAACTGCCGCTCTGGGTCAGCCGCTGAAGAAGATGACGATGACACGCGCGCTCGCTCTCTCTCTCTCTCTCTCTCTCTCGGTAAGACACTTAGAAGCAGTGAGTGGTGGCGACCATGGCAGGGTCAGAGGAAGAGTCCGTGCTTACATGGGGCCCCACCCCCGCATCCCCTCAAGGCACACGCCCTGACCCTCACCAGATTGGCCACGTTGTCGGGCGTCAGCAGAGGCTGTAGGAACTCAGCCGTGATGTCCGTGTCCGACTGGCCCGAGAGCTGGGCGGAGGCCTTGGAGGGGCCTGAGGGGCCGGACTCCAAGTCCTTGTCCTCGTCATCTTCCCCCAGGTTGGGCTCTGCGAGGGGGGGGTGGGGGGTGTCTGTGGCCGGCCGGGACCCCTGCCTTCCCTCCGCTGCAGGATCTGGACCTCTCTCTGGGACCCCGATCTCCTGCCCAGGAGACCACAGTCCGCTCCGAGGGGAAGCTGTTCTTTGAGGAACAGCCAACCCTGGATTTCTCGGTATTCTCCCCTCCCGCCGAGCTACACCCAGCTCTGAAAGCCCCTCCTCTTAGCTCCATGAGGACCCGGGACCGTGCGCAGCCAGGCATCATGTGTGAAGCAGGCAGGGGGAAGTCTGGAGGGGCACCCGCCAGTCTGCGACGTGCAGGGAGTAGGCCCTCGGTGGCTTGTGCCAACCCCGCAGGACAGAGGAGAGGGGCCCTGGGGCTCCCCAGGCTGTCGGCCCAGGAGCAGATGGTGTCCTGTGTCTGTCTGTCTGTCTGTCTCCCCCCCCAGAGGCAGGGCTGGAGCCTGACTGCTGTGCTCCTAGAGAAGCGACAGTGATCTGCCATCAGTGTGGGAAAGCCAGGCCAGACCCAAGGCCTCCCCCGTGCGAGCAGAGACCGGAGCCTGGGTGGGGCAGGTTAGCCCCTTGTCTTGATGGGAACCCCCGGTCTGCAGCCCCGCCAGCATGGATGGAAGCGAACTATCCTCCTCAGAGGGCCGCATGGGTGTGGGCACAGACGGCTGGCCTCCGCTTTGCTGGCCCCTGCGCCCCCAGGACACCCGGGTGAGGCTTCCCTGGAGTGCTGTGTCTGCCCGTGGGGCGTGGCCAGCCCCTCACCGGCAGGAGGCCAAATCCAACCAAGTCCGTCCCGATTCAGCGTCGGACTGCACCCCACCCCCCAGGGAGTCCCAAGGAGCCCCGGTAGCACAGCGAGTTATGCACCGGCTGCTGTACCCAGAGTCAGCAGTTTGAACCCGCCAGTCGCGTCCCCACCCCCACCCCCACCACGAGGTGATGTCTGCCATCCACGGGGACACTCTGCTTTCTGCCCTGCGGCTGGTATTGAGTCAGCCCTGGTTCTCCAGCACCTCCTTGGGCCCAGGAAGCGTGGCTGGCTGGACCCTGGCCTCTCCTCCCGGGCCCCCGACCAGCACCCTCCGCTCGCTCACCCAGCTTCATCTTCTTGATGGAGGGGTCCGAGTCGTCCCGCGGCCGCTTGCGGGCATCTTTGCTGCTGGGCATGTTGCGGGCGATCTCGGCCTGGGGCGTGCCCAGGTCCATGAGCAGGGTGGTGATCTGGGCCTGGAACTCCAGGGAGGCCGGGTGCTTCAGCACGTTCAGCAAGTGCAGCTTGAGGTTCTTGCGGACGCTGCTCACCTGGGACTTGGCCAGGGTTGGGGGCAGGTTGGCTGTGGGGAAAGAAGCGGGCGCTTGGTGGGGGGAAGGCCTGGGACCACCACGCTTCCCAACCCCCAGCGTGGACGGAAGGCTGCCAGGCCCACGCCTGGGAGAGCCCCTAGACCCTCGGACCCAGCATGTGGCCTTCTCCTGCAGGTCCAGTCAGTCTTCTGAGGGAGGGCGACGCATTCACCCTCTCACCCACATCAGCGCCCACCTCGGATTTGAAACCCCATGTGGGCCCCACCCGCAGGGCATGGGAGAGTGAGTCCCTGGCTGAGGCCAAGTTCACGGGCCACTGAAGGATGCCCACCCAGAGGTGATGCAAAGAAAGGCCTGGTGGTCTTTAGAGAAAGCCAATCCCTGCCCGACCCCCATCTCCACCTTCACCCTTTCCCGACCCATCAGCCGCTTCCTCCCACGTCGGTCCTCCTGGGGCCAGGAGAGACTTCTAACGCCTGGCAGTCACCTTGGTCACCTTGGTGAGCGATCTGGCCCCGTTCCACCGCCAGGTAGGACACCCAGCACCCAGTCCCCCTGCCTCGGCCAGCCACACTCTCATGCTCCTCTGAGGGCACCACTCCGTCTCCATTCTCAGTCCAAGCGGCCACTCGGCCAGGGGGAGCCAATCAGAAGGCAGCATCCCCTGGGCCACTCTTGATTGGGTGGTGGCCAGGTTCACAGAGGGGGCCCAGCCAATCAGAAACAATGAACAGGAGCCAGGGGGGGCCCCCCGGGGGCTGGAATGCAGGGGAAGGGGCCTGTCTCTGATCCCGGGTGGAAGGGGAGCCCTGTGGGGGTGGAGGTCTGTGCTCCACAAGGGGTAGACATGGTGGGGGTGGGGGTGGGGGCTGGAATGTTTTCAGGCATGTGGGGTGTCACCTCACCCACCTTGTGGGGTGCCCTCAAGTCGGAATCGACTCGGAGACCCCGTGAACCTAGAGGACAAACCAGTACCCAGTCTGGCCTGGGTCCA
>PVJH01037530.1:0-17875 GCA_004026705.1 Nesogale talazaci | reverse complement strand
AAAAAAAAACAGGCCATGATTTTGCCCCTCTAGTATGTCAGCTTAGGAGTCCTTGTCTCTCCCCCCTCCCCTTTCCTTTCAATATCTGCAGACATGAATGTAGGTGTAAACGAGCAGGTGGTGGCTAGGGGCGCCCACGTCAGGGTCGATCTATAGCAACCTGATGTACAACAGAACGGCACCCTGCCCAGTCAGTCCTTCGCCAACTCCACCATGTCAGTGCATCTCCTTACGTGTTGTCTTCTTTCGCACTGACTCTCAACTTACCCAGCGGAGGTCCTTCTCTGGGGTCTGGTCCCGCTTGGTAACCTGTCTGAAGTATGGGAGCCAACGTCTGGCCATCTCACTTTTATTGTTTTTCCCATTGGATTATGGGAAATCTACATTTCAGACCATCAACTCAGACCATTCAACCATTCAAACCACTCACCAGCCCTCACCCCACTATCTCTTTTTACTTTCATGGACTCCCCCTTTCTTTACACCCACATCTATACTGCCAACCACCCAGGTCTATCCTTCCAACCACCCAGGTCTATACGGCCAACCACCCGTGCCTATCTGCCAAACGTTTAGTCCATTGTTTTGGTTTCCCTTTGGAAACTCCCACGTTGGTGTCTATCCTTCCAGTCGTGAGAGACCTTGCTTTTTGCTTAGTGCTCTGTTGCCAGTGCCCAAGACAGGCACGTTGAAGGGCCTCCCTCAGTAGGTGGTCTGTTGAGAGGAGCGCGGGCTGCCCTTGGCCTGGGTGTCTGCTCCATTCCAGCACTTCCCGTCCCCACCCCTTCAGCACGGGCTCTTGTTATGACTGAGCCTTCCTCCTTCCTGGTGCCCACTTTGCTCAGAAGCTGCTCTGGGCTGTGGATGCAGAGTGAGTAGAACAGACAGACATGGTCCAGCGTGCTGGGGGTTTCTGTTCTGGTTGGGAGACAGCATTGATTAGGGGATGCCACCGTGAAGCGTGACAGAATCAGAATCCACAGTCCAAGGTGTCAAAGGTACAGCAGCAGCATCACACTGACCTGGGAAGCCAAAGGCTGGGTGGAGTGTTCATAGGCCTTTGAGGCCAAGACTCTGCCGCACAGAGCTCACAAGCCAGGGATGTCCCTTTCTGAATCCCTCCTTCTCTGGAAAGCCCACTCCCCAGAGTCAAAGGTGGCATGTCAGACTCCTTCACTGTGTGGTTTCCCAAAGCCTCTGGGCTCCCAGGCAAGGCTGCTGCTCCCCGACCATCCGTTCTCCCCCAAGAGTGAGCAAGTGTGGCCTAAAGGAGAGGCTCTTTCTGGCCTGAATCAAAAGGTCTGGTTGGGGGAAGGAACAAAAGCTGGAATGTGCCAGGCCTTTCCACCTCTTCCCCGAGGCTTTCCTGTGCAGCCCAGCCTCCAGCCCACTCCAGAGGGGAACACAAGCATCCAAAGTTAAACCCAAACCAAACCTCATGGCCATCGAACCAGTTCTCACCCAAAGCAACCCTACAGGTCATGGAGGAACTGCCCCTGGGAGCTTCCAAGGCCGAAAAGCTTTGCAGGAGTAGAAAGCCTCATCTTTCTCCCACAAAGCAGTGGTTGGTTTCGAACTGCTGTCCTAGCGGCCAACAGACAACCCGCTGTGCCACCAGGGCTCCCTTGTGCCCTTTGTCTCCACTCCCCAGAGGGAGCTGGGAATATGGCCTTAGGGTCAGGGGTAGAAACCAGGAGCAGTTGGAGTGCTCCCCACCCCACATGCCTGTCTATCTGAGTGGGGGTTCAAAAGGCCGCTGGTTGACTACGTGACTTCTCCATCTGCCCAGCCCTGAGGGACCGAGGCAGGGTTGGGGCAGGGCTCGGGGAATGAGAGGAGTCAGCCCGGTGGCAGAGCAATGTGTGCTTGTGCATGGGTGTGAAAGGTGGGTGCCACGTGAGAGTGACCCTCTGCCCCCAGAAGATTCTGGAGGGGCCAGGGCGTGGTGGCAGTGGAGTGCATGGCTTAGAGAGGAGCAGCAGGAGGTCTCCCAGGGCACGTGGCGCCGCCTTCTCAGCCTTGTGCTCTCTCTGCTGGGGTTTCTTGATCTCTGTGGCCCAGACACGGAGCTTTTGCAGAACAGTGGCCTCGAACCAAAAGTCCACGAGCCACTGCGGGGTGGGGGGCATGTGGCAGTCTGCTCTTGTAACTGTTACAGCCTGGAAAGCTCCACGGAGCGGTTCTCCTGGCCCTCTAGGGTGATGTTCAGTCAGCATTGATTTCTGGGCATCTGTGTGGTGGCCATGCCCCTTCTCTTTATTTATTCCTTGATTCCTCTGCTTCCTCACTCCTTCCCCTCCCACCTCTCCTCTTCTTCCTCCCGCTTCCTCCCCACTTCACCTTGTCTATCACGTTGCCCTCCCCCACCCCGACTCACTGCACCGAATCTCTCTCTCTCTTAGCACCCTACCTCCCTTCCATCCCCGAGAGGAGGCTGCGATCACAGAAATATCTCCGAGGGGGAGGCGGAGGCGAGCCGGGAGGAGCTGATGGAGTGACAGCGGTGAGGTTGGCAGGCAGGACGGGGTGTCAGGCTGGTTTGGTTTCAAATCTTGCCGCCTCCTTCTCTCACCTTGGACAAGTCATGTCACCTCCCTGGGCCCCTGGGTAAGAGGCGTCGGCTCCTGGGGGGTCAGCTCCACTCACCGTGTGGTGGGCCTTTGAGCATCACAGGGTGAAAGGCTGCCCGGCCCGACGGCACCATCGCCACCACGGTCGGTGCCACATCTGAGTCCGTGGTTGTCGTTGTTGTGTCCAACTGATGGAGGGTCTTCCACGAGCCTGCCCTTGGACCTCGGAGTCCTGCTGGCACACCAGAGAAGGGGTTAGCTGTGGCAACCTGAAAAGTTGGTCACCCCACTCCTTGGAAGACATGCAGCCAGAGTACTCCTTAGAGGGGAGGATGGTGAGGTTTTGTCCTACGGACTTTGGATGTGCATTCTGGAGAGGCCAGTCCCGGAGAAGGACACAATGCTTGGTGACACAGCTGGGCAGCGAAAAAGAGGACATTCTTGGACAAGGTGAATGGACATCGTGGGCTTAGGCAGAGGAACCACTGTGACCGGGCAGGGTTTCGTACCGCTGTGCGTGGGGTCCCTGTGAGTCGGAACGGGGACCCAGCAACAGCAGCTGGGGCTTCCAGGGGGGAGGCGTGGCCATTTGCTCTGAATCAGGTGACAGCCAAGGAACCCCCGGGGCAGGGAGACTGTCACACGGGGTCCCCGGGAGTCGGAGTCAACGAGCAGGCCCCCAACCACAACCACCGCTGCTGCCAACCGTGGTGTGGCTTTCTAGGGAGGGGTCTCTCCTGATGAGAGCTCAAAGCCAGTCTCCCCATCATCACGTCAAAGGAACTCTGAGGGCCAGGCATGATTTCTGCACAGAGAAGCGGGGGAGCAAAGATGGAAAAGTGGCGTTTCTGGAACCAGGCATGATCTTGGAGGTCTGACTCCATACTTACCTGCTGCGGGGTAATGGTGGTTATCATGTTAGGCTGTCTGAGGAGACAATGGAATTTCATATCTCTATGTCCATATATTATACATATATGCATTGCTGAGCACCTACTCTCCATTTTACTACTCCACAGGAAAGGCTTTTACTACATTTGTTTGACACCAGCTAGGTGCCACCTACTTCATATGTTCCTAAAGATGTAAAAATACAGTGATAGGTGTGATATGTATGTTTATATGTGTAGAAAATATTAATAAGCATTATAAGGCATGTGATATATCACATGTAATATTTATATAAGTATAGTCATGCAAACGACGTTATATATTTTATATGTATATGTAAAAATATAGCTTTGTTGCTGCTGTTGCACGCCTTTGAGTCTGTTCTGACTCAAGCAATCTGTGCTTGAGGGCGTGCACAACAGAACAAATCGCCGCCTGGTTGCATTCTCACAATCGTCCTTGTGTTTGAGCCCCATTTGCTGCCGCCACTCTGTCAATCCATCGGCTTCAGGACTTTCCTCTTTCACTGCTCCTCTCCTTTACCAAACACGATGTCCTTCTCCAGGGACTGGTTTTATTGATCTCTTATGATTTTTAAATCGATAAATCACTTTATTGGAGCACCATGCGACTCTTATCATGATCAATATATAGATCAAGTGTCTGCAGATTATATTTGCACATTTTTTGCCATCATCATCATTATTTTTTTTTTTAAAGAATGCTCTATTTTATTAGAGTAGACGGCTCACATCTGGTCCAAGAAAACTCGAAGAGCAAACCCAGTACAATCAGATGTGGAAGACTGCTCTTCAACCATCATAGTCAAGGATGCCTCGTTTGCCTATGATCTCGCCAATATAAAACCACACCCACATTTCAGTGGCCACCAAACCATTCAGCAGAGCTTCCTGAACTCTGAGCTGTTCGAAGCGACCAGTCTTAGCACTGTGTTTTTCAGACTCTGAAGAGATGCAGAGATCTCAGCAGGGGTGGGAGGAACCAGTTCCACCCTGGCATAGTGCCAAAATGTGGCCACTTGAGGCTTCAACTAAGTCACAGTAGCATTTACCCTCCCCAGAGCTTTCTCCACCGAGTGACAGATAAACTGGACCATGGTTCTGGGAGAGAAAGTCTGTGGCCTGAAGCAGCCGGTTGAATTACCGCCATCATTCTTGAAACATCCTCCTTCCACTTAGGCCCCCGGTATCAGCTCCCCCATGAACCTTTAATAATTTACAAATTGTCATTAATTTGTCATCTCAAACACTGTCTGAGGTATCCCTTCACACACTTCCCTGTTGTCCGTACCCCAGGGAGGAGGTTATATGTAGATCCTTGTAATTAATGCCCCCTTTCTACTCCACCCTTCCTGGTATCCCCGCTCTCACCACTGGTCCTAAACAAATCATATCTGTCCTAGATTCCCCATGTTTCCAGTTCCCATCTGTACCAGTGTACATCCTCTGGTCTAGCCAAATTTGTAAGGTAGAATCGGGATCTTGATAGTGGGTGGGAGGAAGCATTGAAAAGCTAGAGAAAAGGGGCTGAGCCCCGGTGGCGTAGTGGTTGAGCGCGGGACTGTGGCCCACTGGGACGGAGGTTCAATTCCGGCTCCCAGGAGCAAAGGCTGGGCCTCCTACTCCCACCACCTGAGGGCAGTGATGCCTTAAAAAAAAAAAACTAGAGAAAAGGCTGAGCCCCGGTGGCATAGTGGTTGTGCATGGGACTGCGGCCCACTGAGATGGAGGTTCAATTCCAGCAGCAGCTCCATAGGAGCAAAGGGCGGGCCTCCTACTCCCACCACCAGAGGGCAGTGATACCCCCAAAACAACAACAACAACAAAACAAACAAACAAAAAGAACTGGAGAAAATTTGCATATTTCATTGTTGCTACACTGTACCTTGACTGGCTTGTCTCCTCCCTGTGACCCCTCTGTAAGGGGATGTCACTTCACCTATTGATGGGCTTTGGGTCTCCAATCTGTACTCCCCCTCATTTATAATGATATAAGTTTTAGTTCTTTGATGCCTGGTACCTGGTCCCTTCGACACCTTGTGGTTATATGGGCTGGTATGCTTCTTCCATGTAGGCTTTGTTGCTTCTGAGCTAGATGGCCGCTTGTTTACTTTCAAGCCTTTAATAAAGTGACCAGATTTTAAGCGGGACACCATTGACTGGGGGAAGAGGGGGTTCCTGATTAAAAATTTAGTTTATATGGAGCAACAAAAATGTTCATAGAACGCAAAAATGGTATTGTAATATATTTATTTAATTTTAAAATGTTGTGGGATGCAGGACAAATGGTTAAAAAGCGGGACGTCTGGTCACCTTACTTTTAGACCCCAGACGCTATACCTTTTGATAGCCTGGCACCATCAGCTTAAGAACTGGCTTAAAAACCGGAAAAAAGCTCCAGTGGGCAGAGCTTTTTTTTTGGGGGGGCATCACTGCTCTCCGGTGGTGGGAGTAGGAGGCCCAGCCCCACTGCTGGAATTGAACCTCCAACCCAGTGGGCCGCAGTCCCGCGCACAACCACTATGCCACTGGGGCTCAGCCCCTGGGCGGAGCTTTTATAGTACACATTTTCCCCAATAAGCGAACATTGAACCACTCCCCCTGAATTAGTGCCCCAGTGGCATCACCTGGGGAAGTTCTCTCTGAATTTTTTCATGAAAGCAGTTTCACTTAAACCTCGATTTTTGTGATGGCCAATTTAAGAAAATAGCATGCAGCTGGGAAATTTTGTTTCCTGCTCAGGAAAAATGCCACAGAAATTGTTGTGATGCTGAATATAGTTTACAAGGACAGCACTATGGGAAAACCTCAAGTGCACAAGTGATTTTTCCATTTCAAAAAAGGTGAAATGTCAATTGATGACAAACCTCATTCTGGATGTTTGTTAACTTCCTGAACAGATGAAAATGTTGACTTGTAGTGCATTTGGAGTTCATTCCACCAGATCAGACTGTTAATCAAGTTTTCTATTTAAAGGGTCTGAAGAGATAGTGTAACAATATGTGGCAAAAAAGGGCTGATCTGTTTATGGCTGTACCACCCTGAATGTGCACGATGATCTCATCTGATCTCGGAAATGAAAGAAAGGGCTGATTTGTGGCAGACGAGGGACTGGTTTTGTGACGTAGCTCTCTCAGTGTGCCAGTTTTGGGCAAAAAACAGCATGTGCCATTCACCTTACTCACCTGACTTGACTCCATGTGACTTATTTTTGTTTCTGCAAACAAAGAGGGACATGAAAGGGCAGCGATTTGACAACATAGAAGAGGTGAATTCAAAACAAACAAACAAACAAGGGAAATGCTGTCAGTCATTTGCAAGAATGGAATTGCAGATTTGACAAATGCATCAAGTGTAATACAGAGTCCTTCGAAGGTGATAAGGTTGTTTTTCAAAAAGATTAAATACATAGCTTTGAAAAAAATTTCCTTTTGTTTGGGGGGGGGGGTACCCTTTCGTACGTAAGACAATGTCTCCCTATCATTGTTTCTCAGGAGAATTTTGCCTATACTTCTTCCGTGACAGATACATTTGTCCTTTTAGCAGACCCTGGTACTTTCAACATTCTTTGTCAGCACCATAATTTAAATGTATCAATTTTAATTCACTCTTTCTTCTTTAGTGTCCCACTTGCACATACATATGAAGCAACTGAAAGTAGCATGATTTGGGTTGGGCGCACTCAAATCCTCACAACTGGACAAATAGGTAACATTCTGAAAAATGGAGGAAAGCTTGAAGCGGTTAAAGATGTTCTCAGTTAGATCCAGAATCAGTGCTCATAGAAGCAGCATCAAGAGAGCAAGACGCCTTGCACTGGGTCAATCTGCTGCACAAGACCTCTTTAAAACGTTGAAAACAAGGACATAATTCTGAGACTTAATTCATTGTAATCCTTTGCTTTGCTTCCATTTGCCTTAGCTACTTATTCCATGGTTAAGAGAAAGCTTCAGAGTCTCTCCTGATATCAATTGTGTTCTCTTCTTTGCTGCCTTTTTACTGACCCGTTGCTCTCTTCATAACTGATGCTCTTGACGTCTTCCCACAGTTCACTGGGGCGTCTGTCGTCAGCGTTTATTGCAGCAAACCTGTTCTTAAGATGTGGGAGAGACTCAAGATCTTATTTTCACTCTAGTGGACTTGTTTTGTTTTCCTGCAGTTTGCCCTGAACTTAGATATGGGCAATTGATGGTTTGTTCCACAGTCAGCTCCTGGCCTGGTTTTAGCGGCTGATCTTGAGCTTCTCCAGTGTCTCGTCCTACAGACATCATTACTTTGATTTCTGTGCATTCCATCTGGAGAAGCCCACGTGTGTAGTTGTCTTTCATGTTGTTGGCAAAAGGTATTTGCTGTCAACAAGTTCTCGGTTTTGCAAAATTCTATAAAGAGTGGAACTGGGCCCAAGTAAAACAACTTAAACAGTGATGTTGGCTAATCCTTACATGGTCCTTAAGAAGATGTGGTGGCACCCTTGGGTAAGCAGGACTGCTAACCCCAAGGTGGATGGTCTACACTCTCTAGCCATTCCAAGGGAGAAAGAGGAGACCATCTGATCCTGTCAAAATGTGTAGCCCTAGAAACCCTAAAGTGGTGCTAAGAGTTGGAACTGACTTGATGGCAGTAGGTAAGTCAGTAGATGGCGCTCACGATGCCCCGGGCATCACACGTGTATCTAATCTCATCCTGACTCCGGACCCAGGAGGCGATGTCCTCATTTCCATTTCACAAAGAAGGAAACAGAGGCCCGAGGGGCGAAGGAACTTGCCGATGGTCGGTCAGATGGTCAGTAACAGGGCTTATAATCCTCACGCTGCAATGAGATGGTGACCAGTGTTTTGAATCACACAAGGGTAGCTGTGGCAGTCAGGTGCTCTGGGGTCAGTTTCAGGATTGGAGTGTAGGGGTAGAGTCTAGCCTGTCAATCGGGAGATAACAAATGAAAGCCCTGTGTGGGCATGGCTTTCTTCTGAGAGTTCTGGGAAATCTGGTGGCATTTCCGCTTGGAGGTGAGAGAATCAGCTCAGTCGCTTGGGGACGCTCTACTGACAAGACAACATGGCAGCATGCTGATAGGCCCTGAGTCTTGAAAATTGGAGAAGCCGGAGGGGAAGCTGCATGGGCTTACCCAGACCTCTGAACCAGAAAAGCCACATAGAGACCCCTGCCAGCACTGAGATGCTTCTACCACCACTGGATACACAAGACTCTGCGTCCACTGGCCAGTGACTGCCCTGGTGTCATTGCATGTGCCGTGTGAATCTGAAGAAGACTTTATAGACTGGTATCAGACGTATGGGCAATATCAGACTCGTGAGCTTGGTCTGGAGTGGGTTGGGATGCGTTCTCCATGTTCCATTCCTCTTGTATACAAACCTCTCCCTTCTATACATATGCATGTTTGTGAATTTGCTTCTCTACTCTACCCGGACTAACACAGCAGCCATCCCAACATGCTGGCGTTTTCATTGCGGTAAACATTTACACAACAAAACGACACTGTGTACCTGTGTGCGGAGTTCTGTGTCCCCGACGATGCTCATCATCACCGTCCCTTGCCAAATTGACCCCCACTCAGAGCAGCATACTCAGTGCCTCCTAGGAAGTGGCCCCCACCCCCCGTTTCTATAAGTGAGTTCATAGAGTGCTTGTCTCCCGGGAGCTCACGTCACTTGGCATGATGGTCTCAGGACCCACCCACGCTGGTGCACGCCTGAGGACTCCATTCCTCTTCACAGCTGCATCGTCCTCCATGGTGTGCATGACCCACCCTTGGGTTGTCCAGCATCTGTTGGTGGACGCTGGATGTTTCCATCTTTTAGCTGTTGTGAGATGTGCTGCCATGCGTGGGGGCGGTTTCTGTTTGCATTCCTGCCGTCATGCTGAGCACCGGTGTTTTTCCACCCCTTCCTTTCTTCCCCACACATCTGCTTAGTTTTTATTTCGGTAAGGAGAAAGGCCCGCCCAGTCGATCCATTAGCTTGGTCAAGGCAAGACACTGGAGCTACACAGCAGAGGGGAAAAGGTAGCCATTCTTTCAGTGGTTCTCTGGTAATCACTGGGTTTGTGGAACCCGGCAAGACTGTCAATGGCTATTCTGTCCTTATGGCAACACTAGGGACATGCAAACAGTAGGCCATGGCCATGAGAGGCAGCAGAGGGGCTTACAGGGGAGAGAGTTGGAGGAGACTGATAGAGGCCGGCATGAGCTGGACCCTGGGGTGTGGCTGGTGGTTCCCAAGGGGGAAGATGGGGTTTGTGGGACTCGGCCCTGACAGATCACCGAATGAGGAACAGTGTGGTGAAGTAGGACAGGCACAATTTCTGGAGTCAGAAATGACTTTAAGCCTTCTGGTCCACACTTAATATGCTGTGTGACTCTTGGCAAGTTATTTTGTCCCAGAGCCTCCACTGGCTCATCTACAAAGTGGGGATCAGCGAGCAGCAGTGGGACAGTGATGACTAAGTGCTGAAACATGGCTGAGACAAAGCTGACTTTGACGCATGGGGCCCCCGTGGGACCCAGAACCGTCCTGTGCTCCACAGGAGTTTCAAGGACTATGACCTTGAAAATGGGGCTGTTGTCGCTGATGGGGCATCATCGGGGCCTTGGGTTTGAGCTTGGAAAGTTCCCCACCTTCCCCGGGCTTGTTTGCTCTTTCCTCCCTCTTGCCCAGACTCTGAGGCCAATTCTTGGAGAGGAGGGGAAACCTGGGGTCACTCCCAGAAAGACTGGGGAGTCAACATCTGCTCTTGTTCTCCATCAGCTCCCACAATATTAAATCCCCTTTATGTCCCTAGATCCTCAAGTCTCCAGTGGCTCAGAGCTCTGATCAGGGCAGGGTTGCCTCTCCCCTCACAGTGCCACCAGGGGCCAGCGACCTGTACAAGCGGGGCCTCCCGGGGTCAGGCTCTTCCAGCTGATGGCAGGGTTTTGAAGATGTGGGAGGGCCCAAGGGATTTTGGGTGAGCGTGAGCCTCTCCCTCTAGGCTGACAGTGGCAGGCAGGGTCACTTTAGAAGTCCTTTAGAAGCCACCCTACAGGAGAGAAAGCAGAAGAGGAGAAGGAAACGCAGACGCCCGGTCCCTCTCTAGAATGCAGGCTTGCGTGCGGTGGCCTGGGTGGGGCTGGAGGAGAGCGTCCCGAGCTGTTGAGATGCCAGTGCAGCTCTGCAGCTGGTGAGTCAGAGCACGTGTCTTGACATCGAGGCTGCTGGCAGAAGGACAAGGCCACTGTGTATGGAGAGCGACCCCAGTCTCCTGCACCTGTCACTGATCCGCGCCACGGGCATCATGCAGTTGACATGTAACCGATGCCAGGCATCTGTGCTTGCGGTTTTTTTTTTTTTATCTATGGTGACTCCCGAAGCCCAGTCTTGTTCCTGTCGGCTCATTGGCCCCTCGAAGTAGCCGACCCAGTGGTAGAGGCGGGATCTGATGCCATATTACGTGTCTTAAGAGCCCAGCTCTTTTCTCCACAGGATGGTGTCCCACCAAGAGAGGAGGAGCCAAGGGCTCTGTTAGGCTGCTCTTTGGTGAGTCTGTCCTGGGGGGCAGGGCAGGCAGATTTCATTCGGCTGAGCACTTTGGAGGGTGGTTATCGTGGCTTTGATTTTTTCCCCTTCCATTCCCATCACTGTCGGTCTCCTCCCACTACTCTTCACCCTAACCTTCTGTTCCCCTAAAGGCAAGCACAGTCAGTGGTGACTGTACGCAGGGTTTTAAAACATTAGGTAGCCAAGCCTTTCTCCCAAGATACCTCCGGGTGAACTTGAACTTTCAACCTTTCGGTTTGTACCAGAGCACAGATTTTTGCACCGCTACCCACCCACCCCTGGACTCCCCTACTGCCATAAAGCCTAGCTGGTGTTCAGCACCATGGACAGGACACCGACATGGCTGTCTCTGGCTGGCTGGGAGGGGCGGGGCTGGAGTGAGAGAGTTCTGTACTGAGAGTGGGTGGGGATGTTGGCTCTGTTGCTCCCTAAGGATGACACACTGTCTTGGCTTCGCCTCCTCCTCCTCCTCCTCCTTTCCATCTGCAGAAGGTTGCTTGGAAAGCTGGTTCTCTTCCTGCCTCTCCTTGACCCGTTCGTCTCCCCATGTCCAAACCTCCTTGGGTGGCCTCTGGGGGCTGAGCTGGGCTGGGGCAGTGCTGTGGGAATTCCTGACTTTCACGTCTCGGTGTGTTCTTGGGGCAGCGCACACCTCATCTATCACGTGTGACCACGTGAGCACACCTCTGTGCAGGAGCAGCACTGACACGGTGCTCGCAGCGGCTCTCACTTGATGTTGAACCTGAGAGTCCACATCAATCGTCACACTTCAAGGAGAGGTTGCATGGACACCCCTGCGGGTTTCCTGGATGGTTTTCAAGTTGGCCTCTGAGCCCTCTGAAAGTGTGGGGAATGCCTAGGTGTGTCCCCGTGCATACACATGCCAGGCTGTTCATTTTCTGGAGAGGTTCTATAGATTGCAGAATATCCTCAAAGGGCTCATGAGCTGAAAAAAGTCGAGCGGAAAGCAGGGCCAAGGGACCTTTCCATTCAGAGAGCCTTTGAGGGTTTAGGGGCTGCTGGTGCTCAGCTTGTGATGTGGAATCAACCTCCCTGGGCCTCTGGGGGCAATTCTTTGCCGCTTTCTCCCTCTCCTTGCTTCTGGTGACGGAGATGTTGGACCCACCACAGTATGAGAGGGGCTGTAAAGCTTCAAGGCTGGGCTGAGCCCTGGTGGCGTAGTGGTTGTGCGCGGGACTGCGGCCCCCTGGGACGGAGGTTCAATTCCAGCAGTGGGGCTGGGCCTCCTACTCCCACCACCGGAGAGCAGTGATGCCCCCCCGCAAAAAAAAAAGTTTCAAGGCTACTGGTATCCCTAGTATGGATAATGGGTTTAATGGCAAACATTGACTGTGTTCATAGAGGCCTAAGAAAAGCATTTCTCTTTGTGGAGCCTGAGGGCAATGGTAAAGCCATCACTCCAGGCTACAGAGAGGGTTCAAAGAGATTGGGAAGACTTGGAGAGGCAGCCGTTTCTCTCTCTCTTTTTGTTCTTTCAAGCACTGTGCGATGGCGACTCATTTTTTAGTATCAAAGGATTTGGAAGGCGTCAGCACTCATTGTAATTGTGTGTTGACTTGTATGGGGGTAAACATCTGAGAAAGAGCTTGAAGGTGTCAAGGGCTTTGTCTTACTTGGATCCAACATCAAAGATCAAAGCTCATAGAAGCAGTGGTCAAGAGGTCAAAAGACCCATTGCGTGAGGTGGACGTGCGGCACACGACTTCTTTATAGAAGATGGAAGAGTAAGGGCATTCCTTTGAGGGCTAAGGTGTGTCGGACCCAAGCCAGAACATTCTCCACTGCCTCACACATAGGTGAAAGTTGGACATTGAATGAAGACGACGGAGGGGACTTGATGCATTTGACTTGTTCTGGAGAAGAATCATAAAAGCACCACGGACTCTTAAAAGGACAAACTAATCTGTATTGGTAGAAGTAGGCCAGAGTGCTCCTTAGAGGCAAGGATGACAGGACTTTTCTTACATAGTTTGATGACATTGTCAGGGGAGACCAGGCTCTGGAGAAGGACATCCTGATGGGTAAGGGGGAAGGGCCACAAAAAGGAGGCAGGTCTATCAGGAGATGGATTAGCTGTAGCTGCAAATGTGGGCTCAAACATAGGAACAATTGTTGAGGGTGTCCCAGGACTGTGCCATGGTTCATTCTTTGTGCAGAGGCTTGCTATGGTCAGTCGATTGGATGGCACCTCACAACATTGGGTGCTATCATCCTTCGCAAAGATGGTTGTTTTTCTGAGTCATTCTGATGTGTGTCTGGGGGCGGCTTTCTAGGACTCCAGTGAAATGGGGGTGGGGCCCACTCAGTCCAGCAGGGCTCAGCGTCAGGGCTCATTTCAGGCTAAGTGTGGATCTTCAGCTGAGTTCAGAGTTGAGGCTGAGTCCTGGGAGGGACAGAGTTCAGTTTGGGAACATGATTATAGGTGACATTAGGGCTTGGTCTGAAGCCAGAACTGAGACTCAGTTCTCAGACCAGGACTATTTTGGGGGCTGTGACAAGGATCAGGGCTCATTTTATTGCTGGTCTTAGGGTTCAATCTAGAACTGGGATCGAGATTCCATTGGAGGCAGGGACTGGATCCTGAGATCTTCCTTCCACAGGTGCCCCGGACACCGCGTCCAGGGGTAGAGTCGGCTGAGAGCAGACGTTTGGCCACCAAGCACAGCAGGAAGGCCCTGAAGGCCAGTCTGACATTGGGCATCCTGCTGGGCATGTTCTTTGTGACCTGGCTGCCCTTCTTTGTGGCCAACATCGTGCAGGTAATGCCACCCCCTGGGCAGTTCTGAGCCCACCCCACCCCCACCCAGATATGGAGGGAGGTGGGTGGACTTCCCCGGGGACCAGTAGGGTGGTCTGTACTCTTGACTCAGGCCCAGGTGTGACCCATCCCCACCCCCAGGCCGTGTGCGACTGCATCTCCCCAGACCTCTTCGATGTGCTCACGTGGCTGGGTTACTGCAACAGCACCATGAATCCCATCATCTACCCACTCTTCATGCGGGACTTCAAGCGGGCCCTCGGGAGATTCCTGCCCTGTCCCCACGGGCCTGCGGAGCGCCAGGCCAGCCTCGCCTCACCGTCCATGCGCACCTCTCACAGCGGCGCCAGGCCGGGCCTGAGCCTGCAGCAGGTACAAGCCCTGCCCCTGCCCCACTCAGATCTGGACTCTGACTCGGGGGCCTCCTCGGGCCTGCAGCTCACAGCCCAGTTGCTGCTGCCCGGAGAGGCCACCCGGGACCCCCCGCCTCCTGCCCGGGGTGCTGCCGCCATCACCTTCTTCAAAATCGATCCTCCAGAGCCTGAGCTGCGGCCGCGTCCACTGGGGACCCCTATGAACTGATCTGGGCCAGCGGGGAGGGGGCTCTCAGGTACCAGCCTCTGAGGACTCAGGCCAGCTCTCAGTCATGGCCAGGACTCTGTGGGCCTCCTTGGGGTCCGCTGAGCTTCACTGGGGTGCGCCGAGTCCATCCCTCATTGCCCACTCCAGACCCCTCATCTGGTGGGATAGATTCTGGCTCGGATGCCCCAGAGTGGGGTGTCCCTTGCAGCCGTGGGTGTGTGCGGGATGGAGGAAGGATGCTGGGCTCAGTTTAGGATGAAGACAGTCACGTCGCTTCGCCTTGTCTACGGAGAGGGGAGTGTTTCACAGAGCCTCTGGCTACTCAAAGTGTGATCCCCAGACCAGCAGCATCCATGTCACCTGGGATTTTGCTGAGAATGCATATCCTTGTCCCACTCTAGAACCCCCAGGTCAGAACCGTGGGCTCGCAAGTGCCCAGGCGATGGTCTGCCTGCACCGTGCCGTCTGGGATGTTGGTTGGCCTCACGCAGTCACTAGTGATCGGGTGCATCAGGCGAAATGGTGTCCCCTAGAATGATTGTGGGATTTTTTCTGGGTGAGGCCTTTCTGCCCAGGCCCCTTGGGGGTAGACCTGAACTTTTAACCCTTTGGGTAGCAGCTGAATGAGTTAACTGTTTGCACCTCTAGTGACTCCGGGCCTGGCCTGGCCGGTTTCAAAGCTGGAGGAGGATTTGCTGGGCAGTTTTGGGGAATGCCGGCTTGGGCTGGCAAGCTCTGGAGTGCTTCTGGTTCGGCCTGAAAGAAATCTCTGCCTCACTGCTTACCAGCTTGGGGCAGCTTATGACCATCTCTGGGCCTCAGTAATTGTGTGCATAGTGGGTGACGCTTTTCTCCGCGGGTGCCAAGAGCACCCTTAGGTGGCAAGCAGGATGCTGTCGTCTCTCTGGCCATCGTGCTCGCTCCCCGGGCTGCTGGTTGTGGGCAAGGGGGGCTATTGTTATCTATAGTCCTTTGTCCGTTTTCCTCCTCGGCTTGAGCCCAGAGCCTGACACCTTGACTTTGGTTCCCAGCTCTTGTTCTGGGGCCCCCCCACCTTCAGGGATCCAGGGGGAGCTCATTCCCTGTTTACCTGACATAGGTTCCTTTCCAGCCAGCGTCTTTTTTTTTTTTTTAAGCACCCTGTCCCTGCACAAAGTTCAATCAACTCAAACTCCACCCTCCTCCTTGGGGTTGGGGGTTTCTCCTTGGCTGCCCTGGCCCTCTCCTTGGTGCTGACCAGACTCAGCTCCGGCCCTGGCCACAGGCCACAGAGGGTCAGGGGCCATGGTGCTTGCTGGGGCTCCCCAATGGCCCCCCGGCCTGGCTACGTAGACTCAATAAACACTGACCGAAGACAACGACCTGGTCTGGACTGGATTCACTTGGCAGGGGGTGGGGGTGGGGGCACTCGAAGCTGGAGAAGCAGCTGGTGTCCTGGGAAGAGACCACAGTGTGGGGGTCTGGGTTTAGGGCCTTGGGAAAATCCCATCAACCTGTTTTCCATGATGACAGTGCAGGTGGGGGCCCCAGCAGCAGTTCTGTGACCTGAACACATGCAACAACACAGGCTGGCCCGAGACCTCGCTCGCCCTGCCCTGCTCTCCGGCTCTGCACCTGGGACACATGATCCCCGGCCCCGACAGAGGAACGGAGGGAGAAGCACATGAGAAGGTCTCCAGGAGTGCAGAGGAGCGGTGGTTAAGAACTTGGGTTCCCTCCCCGCCCCCAGTCCCTTCCCGCTCACCCTGGTCACCAGACCCAGCTGTACCCACACAGCAGGTGGACTCAGCAGTTACTCTTCTGTCTGACAGTTCCATGGAAGACCAAAATGTTGTGCACTGTTGGAGGTGCATTCACCCCGTCGGTGTGACCGATGGCCCTGCGTGGCTGTGGGGCAGGCCTGGGCAGCTCTATCAGGGGCACAGCAAGTTGCCCCACTGCCCACTCCTCAGTCTGCTCTGGCACCCAGGCTCTGGCTGGAGAACAGGCAGATAGATGCTGGCTTCTATCCAGAGGCCTGGGGGAGTGGGGGTGGGGCAGCCTAAGGCCCCTAAGGCACCCCATAGACTCTGGGTGCCAAGCCAGGACCAACCCCCAAAACTGGGGCCCCGCGGTGCGCTGAGCCTGTGGCTGCTGGACTTCAGTTCTCTGGCCTTGTTTCCCCAGGGAGGGCAGGCCTGCTTCCTGCCCTCGCTCCAATTCCATACTGCAGGAAGGCACCTGTGGAAATCCTGCACCTGCAGAACTCGGGTGCACTTGAGAAGCAGCTGGAGGTGGGAGGAAGAGCTACGCCGACCGCTGGGACAACAGCACAGTCACTGCTCGGGATTCAGTCCAGGCCTGGGCAGGGCCCCGGGGTCTGGCTGGCACAGTCAGGGCAGCCCAGTGGATTGGGATCCATGCCATGGCTGCAGACAGGGGGGCTCTCCACGGGCTTCAGGGCAGCCGGAGAGGAGGCCCTCTCAGAGTGGCCCAGTCCCCTTGGCACCTGGGATTGGCAGGGCTCGGTGATTGTGGCAACTTGAGGGGTGTCCTTGGCTGTGAGATCCTGGGCTTGCTCATCCAGGTGGGTGGCCTCACCTGATGGTGAGGAGACGGCAGCGGCCCCCTTGTGAGGCTCCTCCAGGGGCAGGCTGCCCGGGGCCAGCAAGAGCCCCTTCTCGTCCCAGCCAGGTTTGGTGCGGATGCCCACCATCTTCAGGATGACGTCCATCTGCTTGGCATAGTCCAAGTGGCCGCTGACCTGCAGAGGGACAACAAGCGAGGACTCTGGATGCGCGCACACAGAATCAGGCCATCCCAGGAGCCCAAGGGAAGCTCCTGAGCCTCTGCTTCCCATCCTGATCCTTAGTTAACCCATCACCAGGCCCGAGGTGATGCATGGAGCCTCTAGGTTCGAGGCCCATGTCGGGTTTGTTAAGTATAGATCAAGACAGGGAGGAAGGCCTGGAGGGAAGGTGGAGGGTGGAGGGGTGCTTTCTCTGCGCCTGCAGCTCGAGACGCCAGTGTTGGCCACCCGTGGGCCATGGATAAGACCCTGATGTGCTTCAAATGGGGACAAGGAAGGCGGCAGGAACCAAGATAATGTCACGGACTCCTGGGGCAAGCCCCCAAATGGAAAACAAGGCCAGGGCATAGGTTGCCTGGTACTGTCTACAGGTCACTCCCCACACCCCCTCCCCTAATTTACACATCCCCACCCCACTCCTCGGCCGCCTTAGTGGCATAATGGTCACATATTGGATTGCTAACCCAAAGGTCAGCAGTTCAACCCCACCCCCCAGCTGTTCCAAGGGGGAAAGAGAAGCTTTCTATTCCCATAGAGAGTGGAAGCCAAGGGTTGGTGGGAGCTGAAATCAACTTGGTGGCAGTGAGTTTGGTTTTTCGGTCATTCTCCCTTGACAATCAGTGTGGGCCTGTGACTAGTCCTTGGAAATCTTAGGGGTGTGTGTGTGTGTGTGTGTGTGTGTGTGTGTGTGT
>PVJH01037529.1:0-17873 GCA_004026705.1 Nesogale talazaci | reverse complement strand
CATCTGAGCCCCTCGCTGCATCTGCTGCATCCATCCATCCTGTCCAGGGTCATCTCTCTTGTCACCCCTCTGCTTTGTAGATGATCACGATCTCCTGCTGAACCTCGAAGATAAGCAATTCCAGGATTTTATGATAGTCTAAAGAAAAGGAGGAAGTGAAGTATTCTCAAATTCCGTTCTCAAGATTCACACTGTCAAATCGGAATGTTTTGGCATAGTACATGAAACACAAGTAAACCTCATTCTGGTATCCGCTGCTTTCAGCCAGGATCCATCTGGCGTCATCAATAAAATCCCTTGTTCCACACCCTCTTCCGAATCCTGCCTGAACCCGTGGCAGCTCCTAGTCAACATGCTGCTACAACCGTTTCTGGACGATCTTCAGCAAACTTTTAATTGTTTGTGATATCAATCTTATAGTTCTATAATTTGAGCATTCAGTCGGGACACCGTTCTTCGGAATGGGTACAAATATGAATGTCTTCCAGTCAGTTAGTCAAGTAGCTCTCTTCAAAATTTCCAGATATACATGAGTGAGTGCTTCCAGTGCTTCACCAGCTTGTTGAAACATTGCACTTGGTATTCCAATCATTCCTGGATTCTTGTTTTTGCCTCATGCTTTCAGTGCAGCTTGAACAACATCCTTCAATACCATTGGTTCTCGCTCAGATACTACCTCTTGAAATGATGGAATCTACTAGTTCTTTTTTGCGTACACGGTTCGAGATTTCTTTCCATCCTCATATGATGCTTTCTTTTGATGAATCATTCAGTCTTTTGCCCATAGACTCTTCCAACATTGAAATTCAGGCACGACTTTTTTCTTGTTTCTTCCATTGAAGACATGCTGAGCATGTTCCTTCTTTTTGGTGTTCTAACTCTAAGTCTCTGTACATTCCATGATCATTTTTTAACCTTGCCTTCTCGAGCTGCCCTGTGAAATTTTCGGTTTCTCTCTTTGACCACATCATCTCATCCATTTGTCTTAGCTGCTCCATAATCAAAAGCAAGTTTCAGGCTCCTCTGACATAAACCTTCATCTTTTCTTTACCTCTTGCATTTTTAACGACTTTCTATTTTTTTCATCAATGATACTCCGAATGTCCTTCCCCAGGAAGTTTTCTGTCATCAGTGTTCAATGCATCAAATCTGTTCTTGAGATGGTCTCAATTCTGGTAGGATCTCCTCAAGGTCATATTTTGGCTTTTGTGGACTTGTTTTGATTTTATTCAGCTTTATTCAACCTGAACTTAAGTAGGAGCAATAGATGATCTGTTCCACCATCAGCCATGGCCTGGTTTTAGCTATGGATCTTGAGCTTCTCTATTGTCTTTTCCCAAAATGTACTGTTTGATTTCTGTGTCTTCCACCTAGGGAAGTCCATACATATAATTACCTTTTGAGTTGTTGAAATAAAGGTATTTGCTATGAGCAAGTTGTTGATCTTGCAGCATTCTATCATGCGCTTTGCTGCTTCATTTCTATTACCAAGGCCAGGTTTTCCTGTTGTGTTTCCTTCTGTGTTTTTCTCTTTCTTGCCAACAGTTGCATTCCAATCACCAATAGGTATCAATGTGTTTTAGCAGCTTGTTTGATCAATTTCAGACGTTGATAGAATTCTTCGATTTCTTCATCACTGGTTCTTGTGGTTGGTAGTAAATTTTGAATAATTGTTACAATGAATGGATATTCTTTGTTTGACCAAGACTTTGTCGCTGTTAGATGCCATCAAGTCAGAAATAGACATCCTATCACAAATTGCATCGTGCTTCAAGATAGATTTTGAAACTTCCTTTCTGATGATGGATGCAATGCCAGTCTTCTTCATTGTGCCATTCCTGGCAGAGTAGACCAAGTGATTTTCTGATTCAATGTGGCACATGCAAGTTAACTTTAGTTCATCAATACCTAGGCTCTCAATATTTATGGATCCCATATCATATTTAGTGACTTCCAATTTTCCCTGATTCATATTGCCAACATTCTATGTTCCTGTTATTGATTGATATTTTCAGCTGTTTCTTCTTGCAATGGAAGATCCTGGAGACATTCCTCACACAGGCTTTATTCTATCTGTATCCTTGTGGTTGATTGCACTTTGAGAAGGCTGCTCCTTCTCGGTCATTTTGAGTGTTCTCCAACCTTCAGGGCACTATCTCTTCTGATATTTCTGGCACTATCTCTGACAACAGTTTGCTATTATTTTCAATAACTGACTCTGGCAGGCACCTAATCTGGGGTCAATTTGAGGATTGATAGTGTAGGGGTGGAGTCTAGCCTGTCAATCTGGAGATAGCCAATGAGATCTTTGTGTGGATGTGGCCTTCTCCTCTGAGAATTCTGGGAAATCTGGTGCTTCCTTCTTGGAAGCAGGAGACACCCTCTCACTCCCTTGGAGACACTCGACTGACAAGTCTGACTTCCTGCGAGACATCCCTGAGGAGAAGCCACATGGACCTACCCTGATGCTACCAGACCTTTGAAGCCAGAAACCACAGGGAGGCCTTTATCAGTGCTGAGATGCTTACAACACCACTGGATCCAAAGACTTTCTACCCACTGGCCTGGGATCATTCTGCATTTGGCATCACTACATATGCTTCGTGAGTCTGAAAGAGGACTTTGTAAATTGGTATCGGACATAAGAGTTAATATCAGATTTATGACCTTGGACTGAATTGGATTGGGATGTTTTTTAATGTACAGTTGCTCTTGTATATAAAAATGTTTCTTATACACATATGAGTGTTGATGGATTTGTTTCTCTAGTCTACCCAGACTAACACTGACAATGCTTTAGTACGTTCCATAGGATTTTCAGTGGCTAATTCATCCGACGTGGACAGCCGATTCTTTCTTCCTTGTCTGTTCTTAGTCTGGAAGCTCTGCTGAAACCTGTTCACTTTGTGTGACCCTGCTGTTATTTGAAATACCAGTGACATAGCCTTCAGCCTCGCAGCAATGCACAAAGCTCCCCAAACAGATAAGGCAAGTGGTGGCTTTTGACTAGCTCCCAGAATTTGCTAATAAGAGATGGTGGTGTGCGGCACGCTAGCCGTGACCAGGATCAGGCCTACTGTTCTGCCCACTGTAGACAAAGGCATGTTGAAATCAGATTCTTGATAGTGGCCTTATTACGGAGCTTCAGTCGGAAATGTAATCCAGTACTTCTTTGGAAGAGCCTACCACAGCCCTCAGATTAGTAGGGTTCATCTAATGAGAATCTTCATTCTCCTTCAGAAGACACCACGCCTTGAAAGAACAAAAAATCTTGAAACCTGCTCAAAGGTGCTCTTGCAGCTGGTGGTTTACTACCCACAAATCAGGAGGGGGTACGGATTCATGTCACACTTCCAGGTCCTTCTCCTTGTGGATTTCCACCTCTACCCTCCTTGATTCCTTCAGGCCTGAGCGAGAGCTCTTCTCTTGGCAATGTTCCCCCTTCGAGATCTGGAGCCATACAAATCTCTCTGGCCACCGTTCAGCCACCTTCTTCTTCCTGCTTACCTTTGGCTCCTGAACCTCTCTGCTTTGATGGCATTGTAAACGCCCTTGTTCTCCAAGTTATCAACAGTTTCCTCCTTCTTTGTCTTCCTACCCAGACCAGACTTCCTGCTGCTTATTTAAGGTTTGATTTCTACTCATTTCAGCATTCATTGTTTAACTGCCTCCACGATCCAACTTCTAAGGCGCACTAGTGGCACAGAAGGATAAGCACTGGCCTTCCAACTGCACAGCCTGTGGTTCAAACCCTCCAGCCACCTCCTGGGAGAAAGACGAAAGAAAGCCTTGGGCACCCTCAGGAGTGTCCGACTGTTCAAGAGCGCTAGGTGGAATTAACTCAATACCGGTGGGTTTGGTTTCATTTTGCCTTGCTTCTGCCTTCAGTGGCCAAACCAAGACATAGAATTCGGGTTTTGAGGGGTAGAATGTAGATTGCTCTAGAGATGTATGCTGCCCAGTCTCAGCCAAGCTCTCAGAGCTGCTCAGCAGCCAGGCTGCTTTCCCCCTCTACTAACTCTCCACTTCCTTTGACCCCAGCAGTTATCAGAAACCTCTGTCCCTAACAACTATCTTTCAGTCATAACTTTTCCCCCTCATTTCTCTGAACTCCCTTTCTTTCTCCCTTTCACTTTGGTTTTTCTGCCACTTTGTTCATGTCATTCCCTCTCTCACCTGTGATTCTGACTGCATATTGGGTTTCCTCTGATACTTTGAGCTGCCATTTTCTATTCTCTTGCTTATATTTTTATTTTCTTTGTTTTTCTGCATATATATTGCCTTTAGATTTTATCTTTTGTCTACATACCTATCTTCTACGACTCCCACTTTTATTCTTTTACTGCTTTCTAATGATCTAAAAGCTCTGTAGCTTTCTTTCCTGTAATTATGCTTACATTTGTTGAAAATGTTCTTATTTTGTAATAATTTAAGGCTCACATGGAAGTTGCAAAAATTGTAATGAGGTTGTCTTCTACATTTCACTCAGTATCTCCCAGTAAGGACACATTATGATAATCGTTGCACAGGTTTTCCAATATCAGCCTATTAAAATTTGAGATTTTGCTGTTGGGGGCTGTTCTGTGCATTGTAGGATGCACATTTTGGCTTCTACCCCCGAGTCACCAGCAACATGGCCAGGTATGACAGCCAACATCGTTTTTGGTGCTCCTGGTTCCTTGGGTGGACAAAATCATGCCCTGTTTAAAATAACTTCGTATGAATTTTTTGTTACTGCTGTAATACATGAGTACAAATTTAAGGTCTTTAAAACAACTTGACCTTATTATCTTAGCATTCTGAAGGTCAGAAATCTCAACAGTGTGGCTGGTTTCTTTCTCAGAGTCTTACTGGGTTATAATCAAGTTATTGACCAAGGTTGCAGTTCTTATCAAGAGGCCCTTGGGGAGGAATTCACTTTCAGAGATATTCATGTTGTTGAAGAAATTAGTTTCCTGTTCATTTTTTCCTGTGTGAGCTACTTCCATGTGTGAGCATGAATGACACAGTGGTTGGGTCTTTTCTGAGCTTTCAGTTCCTCGGATTCCCTTTTCTGCTACCAATTGGGAGGTGGGGAGGTGGCGGGGAGGGGAGTTCTCTCCCTTTAAGAACTACTCTAATGACACTGGGTGCATCCAGACAACCTGGGATAATTTCATCATATTCACTGAGACTCGTGTATAGACAGACATCTTTCACAGGCCATCATTCTTCTTGTTACACACTACCACAGTATAATGATAAAAGCAGGTCATTGGCACAGAGTCTACTGTGAATATTTATTTATGTGTATATTTATTTATGTATTGGAAAAACGATGTACGAGTCCCCAATAAAATGATTTTTAATTAAAAAATATAAAAATAAATATAATTTATGATTTAAAAAAAACCCACAGGTCATTGGCACAGAGTCTACTGTGAGCTAGACTCAACGCCTAATTGATCTGTTTGCATTTATGAGGGCTCTTCAGAAAGTCCACGGGAAAATTCCTTTCCCTTTCAACTCTGTTCTTCCTTGCATAGTTTGACGTTTACATTCTGGGGGTATATCCTATTGTCATAGAAGCAATTCTGACTCCCAGTGATGGGAGAGGACCGAGTGGCCTTACCCCATGTGGTTTCTAAGGTTGTCTTATTTACAGAAGCATGCTGCCAAGTCTCGGTCCTGCAGAGCAGAGGGTGGTCTCAACCTGCTATTCTTTCAGCTGTTAACAGAGGGGTTTACCACTGTGCACTGGGACTCTTCTTTCTGATACGTTGTTCCACATGATTTTCTTGCCTAGTCCTGTAACCCCTACCACAAAGAAGGACACACAACTTCACCAGCCCCAAAGAAATTGCCCTGGGAACACTTTGCCAGCCCCCCCTGGCAACCACTGAGTTCCCTTTCCATGATTTCCTTGTTGATGATGCTGTCTCATTGGCTGGGAATCCTGATACCGTATATAGGGGTCCTCAAATGTTTTAAACAGGGGCCAGTTCACTGTCCCTCACACCATTGGAGGGCCAGACTCTAGTTAAAAAAAAAAAAAAAGCAAAAACTATGAACAAATTCACTGTGGGCCTGGGATGAGTCGGCTGTTATGCTAGTCTGGGTAGACTAGAGAAACAAATTCATAAACATATAGATATAAGAAGGGAAAGGTTTATGTGCAAGTGGAATGGAGCATTGAAAAAGCATCCCAACCCAGTCCAGTCTAAGGTCATAAGTCCGATATTGGCCTATATGTCCGGTACTGATCCACAAAGCCCTCCTCAGACTCATGAAACACATGCAATGAAGCCAGGACAATCACAGACCAGTGGGTGCAGAGTCTTGTGTATCCAGTGATGGTAGAAACATCTCAGCGCTGACAGGGGTCTCCCCGTGGCCTCCCAAGCATCTCAGCACTGGCAGGAGTCTCTGTGTGGCTTTTCTGGCTCCAGAGGTCTGGTTCCCTCAGGGTAGGCTCATGTGACTTCTCCTCCAGGATGGCTCACAGGGAATCAACCTTGTATCTTGTCAGTAGAGTGTCTTCAGGGACTGAGTCGATGGTCTCTCATCTCCACAGTGGAAATACGGCGAGATTTCCCAGAATTCTCAGAGAAGGCCATGCCCACACAGAGGTCTCGTTGGCTATCTCCAGAGTGACAGACTAGACTCCACCCTTACATTCCCAGTGCTGAAATTGACACCAGATCAGTGACTACCACAGCTGCTAAGCCGCACAGTGGCAGCAGTAAAAACACCCTGCGGGGCCAGATAAATGTCCTTGGCAAGGTGTAATGTGAGGACCCCTGCCATAGTGGGTTACTAATCACAGCAGAGAAGAAAACTGACCCAGGGGAGAAAGTGGAGCGTTCCTCCTTTCGTACAGATTTGCAGTCTTGAAAACCCGCCTGAGCAGCCGCGCTCTGTCCTGTTGGTTAGTTAGGAGTTGGAATTGACTCCAGAGCAGTGAGTCTGGAGTGGGATGAGACATCGTACAGGATGAGACATTTGAGACAATCTCTATTTCACCTTGTTTCATGCCCTTGAGACCAACCCAGGGTGTTGTGTGTCGAGAGTTCTGTCCATTCTGCCCCCCTAAGGTAGGTTTCAGTAGTACCAAGGCCATCTGGTCACGTGTATCTATATCTCCCCGTATAGGAGATGGCCAGACTATTTTCCAGCATAGTTTGTACAGACATGTAAAAGAGAACTGCTATAAAATAGAAGTCTTTCCCAACTGAAAATATCAAAATGTGAAGCTGTTTATTGAAGCACGTCTTCCATGTAGGTCTATATGCTTCTGAAGATGGAGTCTCCATCGCTTTAACCCTTCCCCAAAGAATCCTGTGTTCTTTGATCTACACCATGTCAAAACAACAGTTTTGGGCTCCTCAAGAGACTCAAATCTTGTTCCTTTTCACTGTTCTTTGGATGTGGGAAACTAAGAAGTCTGAAGGGGAAAAGATCAGGATTCTAGAGTGAATCTTGTTTTCCAACAAAATTCTCTTGAGACAGTCTTTGCTACCCTCAAAGACTGGGCAGGTATATTGTTATGACAGGAAAAATTCCTTGGTGTAACTCTCCAGGCCTTTTTGTCACCAGCAGTTTCCCTGCGATCATGTTGCTTGGTTTGAAAACACCTATCAAGATGCTCCCTTTGGAATCTCCCCAAAGAGTTGCCATAATCTTTGATGCTGACCACTCTGACTTGAATATAATTGGCCTAACACATCTCCTCACATGCCACCGGTATGGCTCCAGGTGTGTGAGTGTTTGTGTGTGTGTGAAGATTCCTTAATGAGATTCGAACAAGTGTGTTACTGAGAGAATGTTCGTGCAGCAGCCCACTGAGAGCAGAGACAGGTTTGTTTGGGATAAACCTGGATGTGGGAGTGGGCACTCTGCTAGTAAGACTTTTTGGTTTACACATGTACATCTTCTTTCATGGCCATGTTTCTAGGTATGTGCTCGTCTGGGTTGACTAGAGAAATAAATTCATAGACACTTGTGTGTATAAGAAAGAGTTTTACATCAAAGAGTAATTGTATATTATGAAAACATCCCAGCTCTGTCCAGAACAAGTCCAAAAGTCCAATATTAGCCCATATGTCCAATACCAGTCTATAATTTCCTCTTCTCCCACAACACATGCAATGATACAAAATACAGGAAGATCACAAGTCACTGGGTGAAAAGTCTTGTGGATGCAGTGGTGGTGGAAGTATCTCACTCCTTTACTCTTAATAGTCTCAAGTTGATATCAGATTATGTAACTACCCCAAGATATTTTAAATTTTTAAAAAATTTTAAATTCAATCTTCTCAGAAAGAGTTGTACAATTGTCATATTCATTTCCGGAGCATTATCTTCCTGGTAGCCATTGTTATTAATGTATTTTTTCCCAAATTGTGGCAAAAATGCATACAACAGAACATGCTCCAAATTCCACAATTTCTACTTGTATAATTCAGCGACGTTGATTATGTTCTTCGTACTATACAGCCATTATCATTATGCATTTCCAAATTGTTTTTACCACCATTGACATGAACTCAATGCCCCCTATACAGCCACCCTTTGTCCTTCACCCATGGTTACCCCTGGTCAAGTTTGGTTTCTTTTTTTTCTCCCCCATGATTTTCTTGATGCAGTGTTAACATATTATATACTTCTATGGTTAAATTGCTTTTAAAGTGAGTTGCATAATCACAGTCAGTTCTAGTGCTCCCTCACCACTCCTGTTTGCGCCTTAAATCCCCCTCATATCCCTTTACCCCTCCCATCCTTTTCTCCTTTAATCTCCTATCCACCCTTGCACCAGTTACTGTCACTATGCATCGACTCCTTCTGTGCTTCACAAACTGGGAAACCCAACAGAAACAATAAAAAACAGCAAAGCAAAGTGCTAAGGATGAAATAATAATAATAATATAAGACAAAATACAAATAATGAATAAGAAAGAAAAGACCACCATCAATATTTAAAGCCAAGGGAAGGCATTTTTGTGATGGACCAAGCAAAAAAATATGTGCATCCAGAACAAATTCAGATTGGGTCAAGAGGGAAGTCAGCTGATTAATTATTAAGTTTTATCCAGAATAATCAAGAATACAATGATCTCTGTCTGACAGTGAAGCTCTTCAAGACCCTTGCCTATGTTAGAGGGGATCTGCCAGAGGCTTATTCTAACCAGATACTCTGCAGATGGGATTTTGGGCTCCCCCTAAACCCCATGGTCTTCTGCAAAATGGGTATTCACAATTTAAGCTCTGACACTTTCCCCTTCAACATATTTAGATTTCTTTATTGCCGTCTTTGGATCCTATAATCTGGTGTGCTTCTTCCATGTGGACTTAGTTGACTCCTCTCTTAGATGCCTCCTTGTTTGAATACACGCCTTTAAACCCCAGGTGCTATTCCAGTTGATAGCTGGGCACCATCTGCTTTCTTCACCACACTTTGCTGTGCACCCTTATCTCCAGTGATCTTTCCATGAAGCTAAGTATTGAGCAGGCCATGGTATCAGAACTCACTGTTCTTGCATAGAGTTAAGTGGGAACCCAGAGCCCATCTGCTTGCCCATGAGTTATGCACAACTCTGGTTTATTTTGGCTGATATATTAAGACAAAATGAAAACTCTATAAGATCAGCTACACCACCACCACCAACAAACCCACCAGCAAGCGAACAAATACAAACAAAAGGCAGGCAAACAAAACCCCATAAAAACAAAAAAAGAAAACATCTCAATCATCCCTGTGCACTAATAGCATCAACGCATTTTCCAACGGCACAGCACTCCAGACACTGTGGTATGAGGAGTCAGTCATCACAGTTCCACTGTGAGCTGCAGCCCATGAGTTGTTGCCCCCACACTGTTTGTTTTTGTTTTGGGGGCATCACTGCCCTCTGGTGGTTGTGCGAGTTACCCAACGCTGCTCCTCAGAGCCGCCGCTGGATTTGAACCGCCAAGTCCGCGGGCTGCAGTTTGATCTCCAACTACATTGAGCTCTGTTTACCCTAAGCTTGGGGATTGGCATCAGGGAAAACTTGCTGTATCAGTTCTTTTTTGTTTGTTTTTTGGGCAGCACTGTCCTTTGGTGGTGGGAGTAGGAGGTCCAGCCTTTGCTCCTGTGGAGCTGCTGCTGGAATTGAACCTCCATCCCAGTCCCGCACACAACCACTACGCCCCCAGGACTCAGCCACTGTATCAGTTCTTACACATGTAGATCTCTTCCCCAAAAATCAAAACTTGTCATGTCAATGCAAGGGGACTATCGAGGGACTAAATATATGGTGATTCTGGGTCCCTTTCTATTGGACCCCCACCAAGCCAAGGGGTCCCCCTAGATCCAATGACTACCACCTCCAACCCAGCGGCAGCCACTCTGCTGCTTCTCCCATCAGAGTACTGTAGTTCTCAGTCCAAGGATCCAGGCAGCTTTGAGGCGGGGTTCAGTTCATTCACCCGGACCTCTTTGTTATGTCCTGGTTACTCTTTACATTTGATGAGCTCTGTATTACTAGGGCCTGTTAGAAGAACAAACATCTATCTTGAAGGAAGCACAGCTAGAATGCTCCTCACAAGTGAGGATTCTGAGACATCATCTCATGTACTTTGGGCATGTTGTTAAGAGGGACATTCGAATATATTGGATAGTGTAAGATATGGCCAAAAGAGCAAATAATAATAATAATAGTAATAATAATAATAATAATAATAATATAATAACAGGGTTCCTGGAGGAGGATGGGGCAATGAGGGGGTAAAGAGGAGTTGATATCGAAGAGTTCAAGAAGAAAGCAAATGTTATGAAAATGATGGTGGCAGCAATTGTACAAGTATGCTTGATCTAATTGAGCTATGGATTGTTATAATATCTATAAGCGTAGAATGTAGAAATGTAGAAATAAAAGGGATATCCCGGAGAAGGACCTCATGCTGCATTAAAGTAGAGGATTATGAAAGAGATCAGTAGAAACAGTGATGGGCTCAAACGCAAGAGCAGAGAAGCTAGTAGAGGACTAGGCAGTATTGTGCATAGGGTCTCTGTGAGTTGACGCTGATTCCATGACCCCAAATAACCAGGACATGCATGACGTCACCGGTTTTCCTATATCCTGGCCTTGAGTGTCTCTTATTTTAGCTATCCTCATGGCTATATTGGAACCCTGGGGGCCCTAAGGCGTAAGTGTTGGATTGTAAACCCCGATGCCCGTGGTTCAAACCCACCAGCTCTTCCACGAGAGAAAAACGAGGCTATCTGCTGCCACCGAGGTTTGCAGTATTAGAATCCTGATATGGCAGTGGCTCTCAACCTTCTTCCTAAGGCTGCCACCCTTTCAGACGGTTCCTCACATGGTGAGGACCCCCAACGATAACATTATTTTTGTTGCCACTTCACCACTGTCATTTTGCCACTGTGATGAAGTGGGCGACCCCCGTGAAAGGGTCGGTCGGCCCCGGGACCCACAGGTTGCTATGGGTTGGAACCAAGTCGATGACAGTGGGTTTGGGGTGCTTTCGTCATTGTTGTCGTTGTTTATTGAATACGTGTATTTGTCCCTGTGACAGTCCGCGGTCTGTTCAGTACCCCTGGTCGGCACTGTAGTTCAAAGGCATTAGTTCTCCCACCTTCCTTATTTATTGTCCCAACTTTTGCATGCATGCAACATGATCAGAACTACCATGGCTTAGATCAGACGCGCCTTCGTCCTCAAAATGACATCTCTTCTGTCCCTTCACAGAGATCTTTGATAGCCCTTTGCCCCCTGCCGTGGGTCTTTCTGTTTCTCAATGCGGCCTCAGTGAGTGTTCTTTGGAGACAGAATGTTCCTTTGAAGAGAGGACGGCAAGACGTCGTCTCACTGCTTTGAATATGCTAGCAGGAGGGGCCAGTCCCGAGAGAAGGATACCGCGACTGGTAAAGGGATAAAGAGTAAGACCCTTAATGAGATGGATTGACCCAGTAGCACCCACAATGGGCTCAAACAGCAGTAAGTGTGAGGTGAGTGGCACCGGGCCCAGCAGTTTGGTTCTATTATACATGGGGTCACAAGAAAGAACCAGAACAAAGTCCATGGCCATTGCGTGGATTCTGACTCACATCGAACCTTGATAAGGTTTCCAAGACTATCAGTTTCTAAGGGAGCAGGCAGCCTCATAGTTCTCTTGCAGAGCAGCTGGTGGATTTGAACTACCGAACTCGTAGCTAGCCGCCTACCACCTACCCCACAGCACCGCCAGGGCTCCTTATAGGGTTGCTATGAAGCAGAAAACAAAGCAGCTCTTCTGTTGTTTTCCTGAAAGGATTCATAGCTCTTGCAGCGCTGGGTCATGGACCAGCCTGGCTCTGGGCGCTGTGCCTTGGCAGGTAGGCAGCAGAGGCAGGGTCGGTCAGACAGATGAGCCCGCTCTCCTTGGAGGCGGTGGGGCTGCGTGTGTTTCCCTTCCTCCCTGCTTGCCTCCCCTTGCTCCTTCCCGACGCTGCCTTCTCAGCTGGCCTTTGCTATTATCTGCGCCTTCAGCTTTTATCAGCAGCTCCAGCAGCAACGGTGAGGAGAATTACTGTAAGTGGGTCCCCTCAGGGTTTAATGTGGTGTTCACATGGGGTCCATGTCCTCTAGCGTCCGGCTTCAGGTAATCTCTCCCGCATACCATGCGGCACATTCCTCTATGGGGTGAGAATTATATCAGTACAATATTAATTTTTTTGCTTGCTAATTTAAAAAAATCCTCAAGAACAAAAGCGCCATGTGTTATGTTTATCCACATCGCGCTTTCCCTTTGTGAGGCTTCACTCTTGATGCTCATTCTTTTAAAATAACTCAGCATTTTCTTTCTGAAGAATTTGCCTTAAAAACTAGAGCAGACCTTCTGGAGATAAAGTCTCTTCATTTATCTTCACAAAATACATTTTTTTTTTAACCCCTAGGACTTGAAAAATATTGTGGCTTTTCTTTCTAACATCTTGGTTTCTGTTGAGAAATTCTATGTTATTTGAATAATTGTTTTGTGTAAGAAATGTGTCATTTCTCTCTGGCTACTTTTAAGCTCTTTTTCTTTGTCTTTAGTCTCCACAAATTAGATTCTATGTCTGGCAATGTATGGCTTTGAGTTCCTTCCTATTTGAGCTTTGCTCAGCTTTTTTTTTTTTTTAATCTGTAGAGGGTTTTTTTTTTTTTTTTTGGCTAAATTTGGGGAGTTTTAAACTATCATTCTGCAAATATGTATTTCTCTATCACACTTTCTCTTCTCCTGGTTTTAATTCAAGGCTCTTATTTTAAGAGAAAGACATTTTATTTACATAATTTCTCACTGTCTCTTACGGAATCGGGAGCCATGGCAGCATACTGCGTATGTGTTGGACTGCAATGTACATGGTCAGTAATTCAAAGCCACCAGCTGCTCCTGGGGAGAAAGACAGAACTTTCTCCTCCCATAAAGAGTTGGTCTTGGAAATTCACAGTGGCAGTTCTGCCTTGTCTTATAGGGTTCTTGTGTTAGTCTGGGTAGACTAGAGAAACAAATCCAGGGAGACTCATGTGTATAAGAGCGAGATTATATACGAGAGCAATTGACTATCAAAAAAAATCCCAGCCCAGTCCAGACCAAGTCCATAAGCCCCCTATTAGCCCAAATGTCCGATACCAATCTATAAAATCCTCTTGAGACTGATGAAACACATGCAATGATGCCGAATGCAGGAAGATCATAGGCCGGTGGGTTGGAAGTCTTTTGAATTCAAAGATGAAGCATCTCAGCACTAGCAGGGGTCTCTACATTGCTTCTCTATTTCCTGAGGTCTGATTGCATCAGAGTCCGTCTATGTGGCTACCCCAGTTCACAGGGCTGCAGCAGGGTAGGGCCATGTGGCTTCTCCTCAGGGATGCCTTGTAGGAGTCAGGCTTGTCAGTAGAGAATCTCCAAGAGAGTGAACAGAGAGTCTCTCCCACCTCCACGGAGGAGAAACCTGATCCCCCAGAATTCTAAGGAGAAAGCCATACCCACACAGAGGCCTCATGGGCTGCGATCTGATGGACAGAGTAGACTCCACCCCTTTACTCTTAATCCTCTCAAGTCCCACATTGACACCAGATTCTTTAATGACCCCGGTTGCTATGGGCCAGCATTGACTCGATAGCAGTGAGTTTGTTTTGTTTCTGGATTAAGGTAGTCCTACCACTTTTCTTCTGCTGCTTCTTCTTAATCATCTCACTGAGAGACTGTTACAGATCTTATGACGTCCATAATAATTCAATTGTATCAAGCACTCTTACACATATGCTGCCATCATCATTTCCAAAATCTATTCCTTCTTCTCAAGGAGCCCTGGTAGTCCTGTGGCTTAGACACTGGCTTGCTAATGGTTAATGCTAAGCTAAGGGCTTAAGCATAAGGCTGATGGTTAAAACCCACTAGCTCCTTGGGAGATGGGAGCCCTTGTCTGTAAAGATTTATAGTCTTGGACGCCCCGTATAGGGTAACTTTGAGTGGCAATCAACTCATTGGCTGTGGACTTGGTTTTTCGTTTATTTCTTAATGGGTTCATTTCATGTTTTGCTGAAGTATTTTCTCAAATAATTCTTTAAGAAATAAATGTGTACATTGTAAACATCATACTTTTATCTCCGAAAGTATATGTTGCATCTCAACTAGTTTTTTTAGGCTTCAAGGGCAAATGAATTTGCTCGTTAATACTTGAGGAATATTTTTCATTGTCTTCTGGCATCCGGTGTTGCCAAAGAGATCTTACAGCTTTTTAGTCTTTCCACTCTTGTTGAATTTTCCTAACCAGCCTTGAGTTGTTCTTGATCATAACACCTTTGGTTTCCCCATTACAGCATCCATGTCCTGAAAGCAGAGTCATTGTCCTTTCATCCCTGTTCCCAGCGCCAGTTACCCTGGTGACCCTCAGTTATGGGAACTGTGGTGTTGGCTCCCACTCATGGCCATTCAGCTATCAATGCATTCAGTGAAGTTGACATCAAAAATGCTTACTGATGAACCACAGTAACATGGGTGAAGGGGGACAGCAGGCAGTGTCAGAGATGAAACTAATAATAGTTTCTAATTTATCAAGGGCCCATGAGGGTGTGTGTGTGTGTGGGGGGGGGGTGGTGGAGAGAAAAAGCCGAGCTGCTACCAAGGGCTCAAACAGAAAAAAATATTTTGAAAATGGTGATGTCAACATATGTACAAATGTGCCGGACACAACTAATTGTTATAAGAGCTGTAAGAGCCCTCCACTAAAATAATTTATTAAAATTAAATACGAGCAAAAACCCAGACAAACCCAAATCACTGCCATTCAGTCAATCCTGACTAGTCACTACCCAAAAAGACAGGGGAGAAGTGGGTCTACTCATAGGCATGGGTTTTCAAGATTGTAATTCAGGGTAGAAACCTCATCATTCTCTACAGGGGACCTGGTGGTTTCAAACTGCTCACCCAGTGGTTAACAGCCCAAGAAATCACCGCTATGATGCCATGGCTCCACAGATTGAATAAGTGTAGTAAAATGATAAGAACCAATGCACACCTTTCCTGCTTTAATTTACGCAGTGTCCCCTTGTTCCATTAGAATAACCACCTCTTGCTCTAGGTCCGCATTCCTTTTCTGTGCTCAGCACCATGAAATGTTCTGGAATTTCCTCCCTCCCTAATTTTACCCATATGGTCCAACACCTTTCCATAGTCCATGAAATACAAGTAAAAGTATTTTTGGGCATTGTTTGCTTTCACTTCAAATCCATGTCATATCAACTGTGATCCTCCTCTTACCAGGTCCTCCTCTGAATCTAGCCTGAGTTTCAAGGATCTTACCATCAAAGTAGTGTGCTGTAACGGTTTTAAAATTATCTTCAGCAAAATTGTATTTGCAGGTGCTAGTAATGATAGTGTTCAACAAATGTATGTTTGCAGAGACTATCTTGTGAGTTGGTTTAAAATGGGGGAAACACATGTCAGGAGAGGCCTATACGCTGATACATGTTATTCTCTAAGGGTCTTGCTTATGGTTGGTACGAATACTTTTTTCTATGCTGAAGATATCATAGTGATATTTAACTGCAGAGAAGCATGCCTCACTGGGGAGTTTAGAGCTGGAGAGTACAGTGCTTCTCCAGGCACGCCGAATTGTGGTTGCTTTTTTAATGACGGGAGGCCACGCAGTGAATTTGCTCACTGGCTTGCAGTCTGGTAAAGAAGAAAGACTTAGAAATGAGTTGCTAAAGTATAGGCCAACCACAATTTAATTCTCAGAGCTGCCATTTATAAGCAGTATCTTATAAAAAAAAGGCACATGATCTGTTTTTACCTCGGTTTTCTCTTGCATAAAATGAACTTAGTAATTCCCATCTCTCTGGTGTTGGGAGCATTAAATAAGACAGCCTATTTAAAGCAGTTGGCATGTAATCGGCCTTCAGTGAATCTTCGCTGTCGTCCCCCCCCCCCCCCTTCTCTGTATGAGTTAAGAATTGGGAAGATCAGATTTTCCCATCTCCTTAGAATGTTTCAGGGGGCTCATAACACAAAGGCAGAGGAATAAAGTTAATCCTTGAAGAATACCACTGACTTCTAAGATTCCATAATCTTGTGATATTTTTAAAGGAAAGTCCCCTCTTCATGTTGAGACTCTGGAGTTTCTTGTCAAGTGTCATCTTATGTGGCAAGATAGCCGGAGTGCATTGAGGACTAAATAATGACCAGGAAAGCTTCCGGGGGGAGTGGAGACCCAGTGGAAGGCTCTTAAGCTCTAGACAACCCGGCCAAGCACTCGTTCATTAGATCTTCAGTTCCTCTTCTGAGCCGCAGATCCCCATCTTCCATCCACCAGAGAGAACATTTTCTCACGAAGCCAGCGCTTAATTGCCCTTCTCTCTGAACTCCCCGTGGCTGTCAGGACAGGCCTTCCGGTGAGGAGCTAAAAGAATGAATACGTGTGCGCACACATACATGTAGAGCAGAGACTGACACGGCTATTTCAGCTTGATTTTCACAAGGGGTGCGGACCAGTGTGCAGATAGAAGGGGCTGGTGGATCTGCAAGCGATATTGCCACTCGGCAGTTTGCTCTGAGATCATCAGCGCCCGGCTCGTCTATCCTTCATTTTCTTGGGAGCCGCTTCTTACCTGTTTCCATGTAGAATGCGCTGACATTTGTCTGGGATCAATTGGGGGTAGAGGTGGGGTGGCCAGCAGGTTTTCTCAGAAACAAGTTTGGTGGGGTTCGATGTCAATCACTGTGATCCGTTCCCTCAGGGACTTTTATTATTGCTCATCTTAAGACCCCTCTCCTCAAATATAGTCTCAGCTACAGAAGGGGTCAAGACATTGAGTTGTGTTGCTGGAGGTGAATATTGAAAGTATCACAGACTGCAAAAAGGACAAACCAATCCGTCTTGACAAAAGGATCACTGATGTGCTCCTTAGAGGCAAGTGTGATGAGATGAGACTTAGGACATGCTTTGGACATGTTGTCAGGAGAGAAAAGTCCCTGGAGAGGGACATCATGTTTGGTAAAATAGAAGGGCAGCAAAGGAAAGGAAGGGCCCTCAAGGAGATGGATTGACACACTGGTTGCAGAAGTGGGCTCAAGCAGAGGACCAAGGGTGAGGATGGCATGGGACCGGGCAGTGTTTCCTTCTGTTGCAAATCGGGTTGTCATGGCACCCAACAACAACACAACATGCTCATTAAACAACACCCCCCCCCCAGCCCCATAAAATCCCATAAGTGTTTAAAGTCCAAAGTGAATGTCTCTCCCAGTTCCTCCTCCCTCACTCCCATTCGCACACCCCCTTCTGCTCTGCTCTCCCCAGGTCACTGTAGAGGCCAGGTCAATGAGAATCACAGTGGACTTTCTTTAACAGTCCCCTCCTGTGGGCTGGAGACCAA
>PVJH01037528.1:0-17872 GCA_004026705.1 Nesogale talazaci | reverse complement strand
ACTTTATAAAAAGAGTTGTATCTACATTATCACAATCAGTTGTAATATTCCTTGCTCAATCCTAAAGTCACTGTTTGCTCCCAAATTCTGCTCACCCCCTGTCCCTGGCTCCAATAAACCTTTCCATCAGTTATTGTCTCGATGTATGTATTCCTTCTCTTTTTCACAAACTTGGGACAGGAACAGAAACAATAAAAGAAAAATAGAAAGAAGAGACATGATAACAATAAAATAAAATGACACACATTTACTAACTTAGACAGCAGCAACATGAACCGATTTGCATCCCCTTGGTCATCTGACTTAGGTACTTGGTCACCTGAGGTCAGACTCCTAGGTCTGTGAATCAAGGGGCTAGCTATCTGCCTGCGCATGCGCGTGCAAGTGCACATGCCACAGAGCAGCAGGGTTATAAATCTAATGGATCAACCAGAACTGGCGTGAATTAAAAAAAAAAAAAAACATTTCTTTGGCTCTTAGCCCAGTCCATTTGACCCTGGTGGATTCCCCAAAGCCAGGACTCCCCAATAGTGGGGACAACACAGTCTACCAAGTCAAATCAGAGGTCTACATAAGGACAGGGGGAAATTATATATGTGTGTATGTATATATTTCATTTGGGAGAGAAAAGTAAAGTTATATGTATATAAATTTACTATTTTTGCTTTATACTTTTATATTGCTTATTTAAAGTAATGTATATATATATATATATAACACTTTACTTTTTTGCTCCCAATTGAATTTTTTTATTTTCTAGTCTCCTACCACATCATCTCTACAGAAGTTATCACCCACAACAGAGACTAAGCTTCTGGGAAAAGCTTAGAGCATTTAGAGCATGAACAAACATCCATTAACAGCTCTTCTGTATCTTACTCTAGTTCTATTTTTTCCTATTATCATTTTAAAAACTCTCTTTTCTTGACTTTTCCTTTAATTTCCCTTTATTCAGTCTAAATATCTAAAGTATTACCCCATGACACTATTAACCTTTTAGTTTTAATTTTCTTATACTCAAACCTTGTCTTACCTTCAAATCCTCATAAAACCCAAAATTGACCCTATTACGACCTCTTTTAAAAATGTTTTTCTATAAAATACTAGTACCCATTTAGCCATCATTACATATCAGGCATTTGGGGGCCATATCTCCCTTTCTTTAACCTACCAAATAACACTATCTGATGCCTCCCTACCTGTTTTTGACCTACTGCTGTTTTCAATATCCCTCCCCTAACCTTCCTCCCCCACTATTTTATTGCTCCCCTTACACCTCATCTGACACTACACTCTAGATACTTAATACAAATTGTCCATCACTCCTCTACTGCACCCCCTAACAGAGTTAACTACTCCCAAATAACACCACTTACCTAACTCCCCAATAGCAGCTCTAAGATGTCAAGGGAGCAATGAAAGATATTGGTGCACTCACAAGGAACAAGAGAAACAGAAACAAATAATCGAATACCAACCAGACTTCAATGTAATCCTGAGATTGAACAGGCTATGGGTTTACAAAAAAAAGAAAATTAAAAGAATAATGACTGCACTCATGCAACAGTTCAAGGAAGACTTGGAGAAAGAGTGCAACAGTATGAAAGCTAGTAATCTCCCTAGAGAAACTCCACACAGAAACACTAAAAAAAAATCAAACACTAAAATAGATTTATTTTGAGACTGTAACACCTGAAGCTTCTCTTTCCCCCATAAAAGTTACTTGGATTTTAAATAAAAAATAGCAGAATTTAACAACACTATAAAGCAGTGGTTCTCAACCTTTCTAAGGCCACAACTCTTTAGAATTGTTCCTCGTGTTGTGATGGCCTCCAAGCCATAAAATTATTTTTGCTGCCACTTTGCAGCTATAATTTTGCTACTTCTAGGAATTGGGTGATCCCTGTGACAGGGTTATTTGACCTCAAAGGGGTTGAGACCCACAGGTTGAGAATCACTGCTATAAAGAAACAGTATGGTGCTATAAAAGAACAGAGAAACAGAATTGTAGCAATGGAAGCCCAAATTAGTCAGCTGGAAGACAAATCTACAGAATCCAACCTAAAAGAAGAAAAAATAACCAAAAATGTAAAAGAGACAAAGAAAAGCTTGAGAACAATGTAGGACACAATTAAAAGGAATAACACAGGGAATAGTCCAGAGTTCTTTTTTTTTGGGGGGGGGGGGGCATCACTGCTCTCCGGTGGTGGGAGTAGGAGGCCCAGCCCCACTGCTGGAATTGAACCTCCGTCCCAGTGGGCCGCAGTCCCGCACACAACCACGCCACCGGGGCTCAGCCCAGTCCAGAGTTCTTTCAAGAGAATTTTCCCCAATGTCTAAAGACAGGAAAGATTCAGGAAGCTTAAAGAACCCCAGCTAAAGAAAAATCCCCAACATATTTTAGTCAAGATCTTTAACATCAATGACAAGGAAAAAATTCTAAAATCAGCAAGAGAAAAAAGATGAATTGTATACAAAGGGTCACCAATTAGAGGAACATCAGATTTCTCAGCAGAAATGATACAGGTGAGAAGACACTGGAGTGACATATAGAGAATACTAGAAGACAAAAAGTGTCAACGTAGAATACTTCATCCAGCAAAATTGTTCATCAAATATGATGGTGAAACAAAAAAAAAAATTCACGACAAGGAGAAAATAATTCATAAAAGCAAGACCATCATTACAAAAGGCACTCAATGAAGTACTGTCACCCCAAAATAACAAACAATAGCAATAACACACAAACTGAAACCAACTTGCAAGACTATTACAAAAATCAGTACACGCAGAACAGCATCCAAAGCAAAGAAATGACACAGAAAGAATAAAGAAATTAAGCACAATACACATAACACAGAAATATAAAACAAAAAGAGTGAATTACCAAAATATACAGAACTCTACGACAGCTCAAAAAGAAAATAACAAAAACCCAATTAAGAAATGGAAAAAGATATGAACAGACATTCATCAAAAATGATGTACTAAATGACTAAAAATACACATTAAAAATGCTTGCAGCCACTAGTTATGCAAATTGAAACCACAATAAGACACCACTTTACATCCACAATGTTGCCCAAGACCAACCAAAAAACCCCAGAAAGCAACAAATACTGGAAAGGATATGGACGGATTGCAACTCATATACACAGTTGATGGAGCTGTAAATACATACAGCCACTGTGGAAAACCCTATGGTGATACTTAAAACCACTGGGAATTGAAATCCCATATGATCCAGCAATACCACTATTGGGCGTATACCCTGAGGAAATTAGAGAACAGCACACGTGGAGCTATGCTCTGTCATGTTCACAGCAGCGCAGTTCATAATAGGAAGAAACTAAAAGCAGTCCAAAAGGATAGAGAATGGATAAAGAAATACATACGCAATGGAATACTATGCATCCCTAAAGAAAGTGATGAAAGCATGAAACATCAAATGTGTTAGTCTGGGTTGACTAGAGAAACAAACCCAGAGGCGCTTGCATATGTGAAATAGAGAACTTTATATCAAAGTTTGTATATTAAGAAAGCATTCCAGTGCAATCCAGTTTAAGTCCATAAGTCCAATATTAGTGCATATCTATAAATGCCTCTTCTGACTCATGTAGCACATGCAATGACACCGGATACAGGAAGATCACAGACCAGTGGGTGGAAAGTCTCATGGATCCAGTGGCGGGGGAAGCAGTCTAGCTCCAGGACTCCAGCTCCATCAGTGCAGCAACATGTGCTTTTTAGCAGGAATGTGTAGTGGAGAGTGTGTCTAGACTCCAGTGAGCTACTTATCTCCCTAGCACGTCCAAATGAGATCATCCAGCTGTGACCTGATTGAGAGGCTAAACTCCACCCTTTAATCATAATAGTCTTAAATTGACACCAGACTATGAAACCACCATACCACAGGACATGGAATGGTAAACCATTATGCTGAGTAAAGTAAGTCAGTCACAAAAGGACAAATATTGCATGAGTCCCCTATTATAAGGAGAAACACCACTTAAGCAAATCTTAGAGACCAATTCTTGAACAGAACCAGAGAAGGCTACCTACCGGCCATGAAGCATACACCACTTCCCTTTTACCTCACAAGAGCCATCCTGAAGGAAAAAACCTCACATTGTCTGGGGTCACTCCTTCAAGAGTGGGGAGTTGGGAGGAGACAATCCACTTGAGGCTATACAACATGGAGACAAGGCTAGAACAAATCAATGGACCCCACACACAGGAAGGGAAGAAGAACCCAGCAGGAAAATCAAACCCAAACCAGATAAAAGGAGAGGAGCATCTACCTTTTGGAGCAGACCCTAATAGCTCTGTTGGTGGGTATAGTGGGTGATTAGAAAAAGGTTACCACACATTGGGAAGGGATGATAAACAATGGGTGCAGGAAAGCGAGGAAAACAATGGGCCAGATTTTATGTTCCTGAGTTGATGCTACAAATACATGTCTACCCAACCCTCCGTGAAACAACCCAGGCACTAAATACCATAATGACCTTAGATGCTGACATTGCGGACTGTGTGGGACTACACCCAGGTGCTACACCAGAAGGACTTAACATTGAGGCTCCACAGAATGAATGTAGCCCGGCATCACAGATGCCTGCACCTTGGACAGAGGACTGTGGTACACAGATGGATGAAGGAGTATAGCGGTTGCCCCAGACCTGTGGAAGTGGCCGTCATTGGACCATAGTGGGAACCCTTTGTCTGGTGGTTGTCCAGTGGAAAGGGACCCAGAATCACCAAATATTTAGTATCTCAATGCCCCCATCACAGCGACATGACAGCTTTTGATCTGTTGGGTAGGGATTTGAACTTAGATAAAATGAACCAGGAAGTTTCCCCTTCCCCGCCCCCGCATCAACCCCCATGCTTAAGGTAAAGAGTGTCCAATCAAATGGGAAATCGATCTATGTGAAGCAACAATTCATGGGTTGTGGCTCACAGTGGAACTGTACTTGCATACACTCCCCATACCTACCTACAGTGCCCAGAGTGATGTGTCATCAGAAAAATTGACGATGTTACAAATGCAGTCACCTTATTGACAATGTTTTACTTTTCTGCCACGATGGGTTTTTGTTTTCTGTCCATTCGTTTACTTGTTTTTGTTTGTGCATTTGTTTGTTTGTCTTTTGCTGCTTGCTAGCTTGTTGCTATTGTTCTTATGGGATTTTGAATTTATCATAATGCAACTCCCAAAGAAAACCGGAGTGATTCATATGCCAGGGACAAGTAGATACATTCTGGGCCCTCACTGAACTCTAGTACCAATCCAAGAACAGGAAGTTCTGTTAACATGTTCCTGCTCGATACCTTCATAAAATGATCACTCAAGATAAGGATGCTATACAAAGAGTAGTGAAGAAAGCAGAAGGTGGTGTATCAGAGGAAACCAGCCTCCGATACATACATCACAGGTTCGAATAGGAGCAGCTGCACAGCAATAATTATTAATTATTATAGCAAAGTTATAGAAAGCATGAGAAAGAGAGAAGTAATGGAGTTAGACATATATTATGGTAATATGCTCACCTCAGTCCCGTTAGGTTGGTCCACATAGAGAGAGAGAGAGAGTGGGGAGAAGGGAAGACATGGGGGACAGGGAGGAGAGGGCATGCACAGGAGTGGGGTGATGGGGGGTGGAGAGAGATTCTTTATTCTGTCCAAACCTTCCATACCCTTTGAAGTCATGCAACGCCCCTAATCACAGGAAAGGGTTGTGCTATATATACACACACATACATACACATTATAGAAAGGGGAAGTGTGAGGTCCACATGTGACAGGATGAGTGGGCCTACCCTTGATTGCCCTTGGGCAGGAGACTTATTTAGCCAAAGTGTGTTAGTCCGGGTACACTAGAGGAAAAAATTTCATAGACATGCATATAGATATAAGGAAAGGGTTTATATACAAAAGGAATGTGACACTAAGAAGGCATCCCAATCCAGTCCAGTACAAAGTCATAAGTCTGATATTAACCCATATGCCCCCAAATCAGTCTACAAAGTCTCCTTCCGACTCAGGAAGTCACAGGTCAGTGGGTGCAGAATTCTGACACTGGCAGGGGTCTCCCCATGGCTCCTCGCTTCCAGGGCTCAGGGTCCATCAACAACATGCTGCTCCGGCTTCAGAGGTCTGGTTCCATCAGGGCAAAGCCGTGTGGTTTCTCTGCTGGCTCCTTCAGCTTCTTGGATGCTGCCATGTTGCCTTTTCCGTGACTCATCGCCTCTCAATGACTCCCAACAACTGGGAAAGATAGCTTCTCATCTTCACGAGGGAAATATCGCGAGATTTCCCAGAAGTTTCAGGAGAAAGCCAGGGCCACACAGAGGCCTCATTGGCTACTCAATGGCTATCTCCAGATTAACAGGCTAGACTCCACCCCTACATTTCAATCATAAAATTAACATAAGCACATGACTGCCACACAAAGCTTTCAGGGGGAGTGATCCATTGTCCCAACAGTAGGGAACAGGTCCTACCTTTTGTGAGATACACAAAGACCTCTGATATCTGGTGCCTTCAGGGAGAACAACGAACCAGATGCTGGCAAATGGCTACTAATATTTATTTAATATTTTGGAGGAAATATAATTGTGGGAAAGTCCTAACTTCACCCCACAGATAGTGCCTTACTATCAACCAGAATAGTGTCTGGCATCTTAAAAGGTTGTATTTACACAAGCAGTTATTTAAGCAAGGAGTCAACTAAGTCCACATGAAAGAAGCACACCAGCTTGTGTGATCTAAAGACAAAATTCAAATATGACAAAGAGAAAGTATCAGAGTCTAAATTGAGAACACCCAATTTGTGGAAGGCTATGGAGGACAGTGAGGGGCCAATGTATGCATAGCATCTCATCATAGTAAGCCTCTGGCAGATGCCTACTAGGCATAGTCAAGGGTCTCAAATGACTTCATTTTCAGATCGGGGTCATTGCAATCATGATTATACTGGATTGACTTGATGCTTGCTTAGTTGGTCTCCCTCTTGACTCAACCTGAAACTTTTCTATGTACAAGAATTTCTTGCCAGTTCCATGACAAAAATTTCTTTCCTGGCCTTTTAAATATTCACAGGAGTATTTTCTCTTTTACTTGCTATCTGTATTTTATCTTTGTATTACTATTTTATCTTTATCACTTTACTTTATGTTTCTGTTTTTTATTGTTTCTGTTTGGTTTTCCACTTTGTGAAGCACAGAAGGAGTAGATATGGAGAAATAAGAACTGATACAAGGGTTTATAGAGGAAGGTGGGAAGGGTGTAGGAGATAAGGAAGGGGAGGAGGCAGGGGGAGCAAACACTGTTTATGGGAGCAGGGAAGGAACACGAGGACTGATGGTGATTGTACAACTCATTTTAAAAATGATTTAACCATGGGCAGGGGTCAGGGAGAGAAAGTGTTCTAAAAGTGCGATAATTACTGTGCAACTCTCCTTGATAATGATGGAACTATTGAATTGTGTGATATGTGGATTAAGTGCCAAGAGAAACTGTTAACAAAAAAAGCTGAAGAAGAAATTCTATCTTGGAATGAGTGGGAATTAAAGCCTAGAGCAAATTCAGGTTAGGGGAAGATGAAGGTCAACTGACACATAGAATGTAAAACACTGTTGAGAAGAGGAAATTAAACTAGTATAGGCCAACTTCAGACCATAATGCATGAATGTTTGACTTGTACAGATTAAACCCTTCAGTGATTGGTTGAACACTGACATCCATGTTGATCTTTTCTTTCTTTCCTGTCATTTTAATAATCTTTTACTTTCTTTATGAAAGATGTCCTTGATATCATCCCACAACTCATCAGGTTTTCTGTCATTCATGTTCAATGCATCAAATCTGTTCTTGAGAGGTTCTTAAAATGCAGGTGGGGTAGTCTCAAAGTCATATTTAGGCTCTCATAGTTTTGTTTTAATTTTTTAGCAGCTGTATCCCAAATATACTTATGACTAATTGATGATCTGTTTCACAGTTGGCCCCTAGTCTAGTTTTAGATGCTGATATTCAGCTTTTCTATGACCTCATCTCTTTTCATAGATACCACCAATTTGTTTTCTGTGTATTGCAGCTGGAGAAATATAGTTGCCATTTGTGTTGTAAAAAAAGGCACTTGCTATGAACAAGTCATTGGTCTTGCAAAATTCTATCATGTGACCTTCAGATACCTTTCTATCACCAAGATCACATTTTCCAATTATTGTTCCTTCCTCTTTGTTTTCAACTTTTGCATTCCAAACACCAATAATTACTAATGTATCTCGATAGTATGCTTAATCCATGTCAGACTGTAGGCATTAGTAGAATTCTAGAATTTCTTTTGTGGTCGGTGCATAAATTTGAGTAATATTTATAGTGATTAAATTTCCTTGAAAGTTAATAGATATAATCATATCACAAACACCATTGTATTCCAAGATTGATTTTGAAATATCCTTTTTGATAATGATTGCAACACCATTCCTCTTGAGTGTGATATTCCCAGGATAGTATCCCATATCAATTTCTGGTTCAAAATTGACAATAACAGTTCAGTTCAGCTAACCTCATTAAAGTAATCACCATTAAGTTATCCATCACGTTACTTAAAGTAAGTGGATCACCTCATAATCTAAAGTCAAGCCTACTACCATTGTGTTGGTTTTGATTCATGTTCAATGCATCAAAAGAACTTAGTGGAACTGTCTGTGCCTTTGAATTGTTCAGAATTTAAATCTTGATGGAAACAAAAAGACTCATATTTCTCCCTTAGAACCATTGGTGGATTTGAACTATTGAGCTTGCAGTTAGCAGCCCAACACATATTCCACTACATCACCAGGGCATACCAAGTTTAATCGATAGTTTCTGTTGACCAGTGACTGTCTTTTACTGTCCCTTTCCTGATTTGAGTTTCCATTTGAATTTTGCTAGAAACCAGGCCACTCTGAGGATTGGATTTGTGCGCACCAACCAGAAAGCATTTATTGTGATCAAATAGTAGCCTTCTAAGAGAGATGTAAAAGCAATACCAATAATAAGCACTTATAAACTCAACTCGGTATGAAGCTACTGTGACATATGTAAATCTAAGTCCTTCAAAATCCTGTAATGACTCTCTCATTATAAAGCTTCATTGTAATCCCAGAGTGCTTTCTGAGAACCTAAATTCTCTTGGACTCCTCCCAGAAGATTCATTTGAAAGTAATTGTGCACACACACAAAATGCTATCAAATTGTTTGACTAGCTATTCTACTTGTTACCATGGGAAATTTTCACTATTTGAATATTCTTTTCTAATGGTTTTGAAAATGTGTCCTATAAAGAATAAGGCCTTTTCAAAATTTTCTTGCCAAATCTGAGACCTTATGAAATGAGACTAATGTAGTCCCCATTTAAATGTATTTCTTTATTTTATACTGGGAACAAGGCCTAATACAGGGACATTTTGAGCTCATCCAATATATAGTTGCTTTTTGAAACACTCTGGGGTTACCACAAAATACATATTGCTTTTTGTCAACCCAGTACTTTCTCTCTTTAGTTTCAAAAGTCCACCATTTTTTGTTCCCCCACCCCCACCCCCAGGAAAATATAATTCAGATGTTTCTGATTCACTTGCACTTAAATAATTAAAGTACCATTTTGAATGAACTGAATGGTGTGCAAGAAAGCTCTTGAGCCCCTTGTCTAAGCCTCTGTAAGTCTGTTTTCTGAGAAACAGAAAGCCCTTCCTTGCCCAGCATAAACACAATCCAGCAGCACAATTGGTTTGAAACTGATTTCAGTACAAAATTCCATCCATTTGCACAGGGGTAAATCATACTGAGGTGTCACCTCATGCCCTTTCTGTCACCAATGGCTGTGCTGAAACTCAGCCCAGAGCCAGTCCCAACTGTCAAGACATCAAGGAGAGAAGGCAAAATCCAGCAGCCTTCAACATGGACATGGCTGGGATACTCTGAGTCTCATAGTTTTTATTTTTAAAACAATGCTTCCAAAAATTCATTTCTAAGCAATTTTACGACCCTTTTCAAGCTGGGATTTGTTAACCAATGAAAGTTTACATGTATTCTCTCCTGGAGTTCATAACCACTCTAATAAGATTTATTTTAATTTTTGGCAGGGAGGAGTTACTGAACTTCTATCAAAATCTCCTGAAAACTAATATAAGAATATTCTTGGCCTTTTGGAAGACAAGTTTGGAGTCACTAACTGTTAAAAGCACACTTTTTTTAGATCATTGTCATGTTATGTCCACTAGTTCTATGTTAGCCACCGCTTGTTAATGAGTAAGACCCTGATGGTCTTGTCCCTTACATCCTTACTTCTTGTTGTAATTACTCCAACATTACTGTGAAAACTCCCTCATCCAGAGGACAAACACATGTTCAATGAACTAACACATGTAAAGAGAACCTGGCACTTTATCAGTTGCCATTGAATCCATTATGACTCATAGAGATTCCATGTGTATCAAAATACAACTGTACTTGATATGGTTTTCAGTAATTGTTTTTTTAGAAGGAGACTTACTGGGCTTTCTTTCAAGACATCTCTGCATGCACTTGAACCTACAGTGGAGCATATTAACCCTTTAAATCGTGAAGAAATTTCAATATACTGAATTACCCTATAAATGATAGACATATTTCTATGCAAAAGAACTTTCAGACAACACAATGCAATACAGTAGAAGATCTTTCATGCAATATGGGAACACTTAAAAGACTTTAAGTCATTGTCATTTTTTCAAGTGAACCCTTTAATAATAGTCTGAATCAAGTTAAAACATCTAAATGCAACATAAAATCAATTCATATCTGTTTCCTGAACTGCCCTGACAAGTTCTAAGAATGGCTCCCCTTGATCTTTTGGCTATAAAATTCAGAAAGTATTCCTTGACTCCTTGAAAACTTTCTCCTCAAGCCACATTTATAGCTTGTTAAAGATCAGTCTAAACCTACAGCTATAAGAGAGCCATGACAAAATGGTCACGCCTTGGGCTGCTAACTGCAATGTCAGCAGTTTGAAGTCACCAGCTGTTCTGTGGAAGAAAGGTGTCTTTTGACTCCAATAAAGAGTTCTGGGCTTAGAAACCCACAGGGGCAGCTCGACCCTGTTCTACAGGGTCATGATAAGTTGGAAATGACTCAATCGTGGGAGACACCTCCAGCTGCTGGCAATGAACGTTCCTGAAGTTTTTCTGACAAGGGTGTTACAATACCTAAGTCATAAGCCAAAATACTTTGTGCTAACAGATGACACAGTTACTTAAAATCCTGAGATTCCCTGTCTTCAAGGAGAAAGCAATCATCCATCCCTCTGAAAGATTTATCTCTTCTTGTTGTTCAATGCCTACCACAGAAGGAGACTGGGCATTTGCATTAAGTAATTTAAGAGTGCATCATTGGCAGAAGATGAGTGGATAGAGACAATGCAAGCCATTAATTAAGGACTCTACCAGTTGAAGACAATTGAACACATATGCATTAAATGCCAATTGTCTCAGCTACTCTATCTGATGCTATAGAAGACAGAAAACAAGAAGTAACTGTTGTCAAGTGTAATGGAATTGAAGAAAGAGAAAAATGGATAAAAGTACAAATGATTGATCATGGAAGGTAGAATGTGAAAAACACCCAGCAGACACACACAAAACAATTGAAATATTTGGAGGGCAGAACTTTTCAAATGTGTTTAGAAATAGTGGGAAGATTCAGGTAGAAAAGCAGGTAGATGGGAAAGATCAAATCTAAGTAAATGAATTTGTCTGTTTTCTACACTAAATAATTTGTACATTAAGAGTACAGTGAACATTTATATCCCAGCTCTTATTCCTGGAGAATAGTAACAACTGGCTAATATTGAATTTGTACGTGCAGTGGTTAGTACTCTTGGCTGCTAAGAGAAAAGTTAGAGGAGAGAATCCAAAAATGCTTTGAAAGGAAGGTCTGGCAATCTACTTTTGAAAAAAATGTCAGCCATTGAGATATCCTATCGAGTATCTTTTTAAGTTGACACACACTGAATCATCTGTAACTAAGTGGAGGCTCTCACTTATCTATGGCAAGGAATTTGGAAGACAACTACTAGGTCAACTGACTGGAAGAGAACCATATCTGTGTCCAGTCCCTAGTGACCGAAAGCTGGATATGAAATACAGTGACTGAGAATTGAGTCCAGGCTCCCAGGCAAGAATTCTACCACTGAACCACTATTGCACCCAACTACTTTTTACCACAATCAAACTTCTGATGAAAAGGCTTGATAAGCAGTTGTGAATCTTTCTGGGTCACACCACACAGATTCTGGAGGCTCCCAGAGCTATAAAGACAAGAGCGAATTAGGGGAACAGAGAGAAATCTTGTGATCACTGAAAGTTTATTTTGCTCTGCTTAATTTTTACATCTAACATATACATTTTAAAGAAAAAGAAATTGACTTCTAGTATATTTCCTCAAAGGAAACTACTGAGATATTTAGAAAATGCATTGTCTGGAGGCAGGAGTGGGGGTGTGGGGTGGGTTTAGAGAGTAAACAAGAGCCCTAGGAATCATTGTAATCTTAACTTTCCCCTTTAGCTCTAGCAAACATTTCACTGTCAATAATTATAGATGCACTTTTGGCTTCCAAAAATAAAAAGTGATTATATGCTTTCTATCTAAATCTATCCCTGGTCATCTCATGGGCCATCACAGAGACCAGAGGTGGGACACATTTTGTGGCATTGCTTTTGGAAGATGCATTGGGAAACTCCTCAGGGTGCATCATCACTGAGCAGCTGGTTGCTGTGGGCAGGACAGAACGCAAAGGCGATTCAAACGCACAGTTGTCGAGTTGATTTCAATCCATGCAGAACCCATCCTCTAGAGCACGACTGCCAAGGTGGGTTTCCAAGGCCGCACATCTTTTCAGGAGAAGAAAATTTCACCTTTCTCTCTTGAAAGAGCTGGTGGGTTTGAACTTGTGATTATCAGCCCAAAGTATCTCCCTCTACACCACGAGAGGTGGCGGGGGACACCTCATAGAGCCTCCGGAAATGTCTTTCCACTCAGAGCACACTGTTTCCCTTATACAAGAGCTTGTTAGATCTCTGTCTCTCTGTTTCTGTCTCTGTCTCTCTCCCTCCCTCTGTCTCTCTCTCATTGTACATATCTAACAATTTTCCAGGCTGGATGTGAAGGTAAGAAAGAGAAATATGCAAATCCAGGTACAAAGAATATCCTAGTTTGCTATTGTGAAGGGCATCAAAGTGCCATCTTTCTGAAATTTCTATAAATTTGAGGAGACCAGGGATATTTCACAGCATACCACTTTCCCCTTCCCTTCACACCTTCCTTTCTGCCAACAGTGACTGGGACATTCCTTGTTTTAACACTGAAAGGTTGACCTATAAGGGTGATCTATCATTTATCTGTCAGTTTGTCATGCTGTGGTGGTCTGTGTGTTGCTGCGATGCTAAAAGCTACATCACTGATACTTCACAAAATGCAGGGTCAACCACATTGAACAGGTTTCAGCGGAACTTCAAGACTAAGCACAGACAAAGAAGGAATAGGCTATCCACTTCAGAAAAATTAGCCACTGAAAAACCTAAGGATGGTATCAAAACACTGAATCATTACAGTTATTTATAATGTAATGTAATGTAATGAATAGAAAGCAGAATATTGTCAGAAGATGAGCCCTTCAGATCAGACAGCACTCAAAATACAACCCATGTTCCCATCATGATAGGAATACATTAAACCCTGGGGAAATAGGTCTACAGGATCATCATTTGCTGAGGGGACCTAATTCAAAAGAAGAAACAGCTGCAAACATAAATAATCAGAACATGGAATATATAAATTATGAACATAGGGAAATTGGTGTCATGAAAAATGAAATGGAATGCACAATGACTGATATTCTAGGTATAGGGAGCTGAAACAGACCATCACTGGCCATTTTGAAACAGAAAATCAGATGGTTTACTATACCAGAAATGTAAAAATCAAGGAGAACGGCACTGCACCTTGTCAAAAATGACACTTCAAGATCTGTCTTGAAGTTTAATTCTCTCTGTGATAGGATACTGTCTACTGACCTTGAAAGAAATCCAAACAAGCTCCGGTGCGTACTTCATCACAAGTTATGCACCAACCACAGAAGCAAGTGATAAAGAAGTCCACCAGAAATTTTGGTCTGAAATTGATCAAACATGCAAGCAAGATGCATTGATAATGATTGGTGATTGGAATGCAAAAGTTGGAAGCAAAGAGAAAGGAAAGGTAGTTGGAAAAATGGCCTTTATGATAGAAATGAAGTCAGAGATCACATGATAGAGTTTTCCAAGGCCAATGACTCTTTCTAGCAAGTACCATTTTCCAACAACACAAATGGGACTTCCACAGGTGGAATACACAGAAATTCAATTGACTACACCTGTGGGAAGAGATAATGGAAAAATTCAATATCAGTAGCTAAAAGAAGGCGAGGGATTACTGTAGAATAGAGAATCAAGGCTGAGCCCCGGTGGCATAGTGGTTGAGTGCAGGACTGCAGTCCACTGGCTTGGCGGTTCAAATCCAGCAGCAGCAAGGCTGGGAAACTCCCACGACCACCAGAGAGCAGTGATGACCCCCCCCCCAAAATACAGCATCAATTACTCACATGTAAATTTAGGTTGAAATGGAAAATTAACATAATTTCACAAGGACCAAAATGCAGCCTTGAATATATCCCATTTGAATTTTGATAATATCTCAAGAACAAATTTGTTCCATTAAATATGAATGGCAGAAGGCCTACAGAGCCGTATGATTACATCAAGCACCCCATACGTAAAGAAGCCAAAAGGTCATAAAAAAGGACAGTAAAGAAAAGAAAAAAAGATCAGTATGGATGTCAGGAGAGACTCTGGAACTTACTGTTATTTTAGAGTAGGTAAGCCAACTGAAAGAAATGATGACATCAAAGACCTGAACAGAAAATTTAAGGGCCAGCTGGAGAAAGCAAAGTAAAATATTATGATGAAATGTGCAAAAACCTAGAGCTGGGAAAACCAAACAAGAAGAATGCAGTCAATATAGCTTAAGTTGAAAACGTACTCTCATGGTCATCAAGTCCCTGCTGAATCATAGTGACTCTGTTGGACAGGCAGGAACTGCCCCTCAGTTTCTGAAACTGTCACGCTTCATGAGCATAGACAGCCCTGGTGGTTTCAAACTGCTAGCCTTGCAGCTAGTGAGCGACTCAATGCATTACTGCTACAACACCAGGGCATATTCAAACTTCAGTTGCAATATTGAAGGAACCTTAGAGAAAAATACAGAATGATGAAGGAATCATCAAAAGACGATGGAAAAAATATATTGTCGCTGTACCAGAATCAAAACAAAAATAAACTAGTCAACTCACAATCATTTGAAGAGATAGCATATAAACAAGAGCTGACCAATGACACTGAAGAAAAAAGTCCAAACTGCACAGAAAGCAACAAGCAAAAATAGGGCTTTAGAAGTCGACCGAATGCCAATTAAAATATTTCATCAAGTCCATGAGGCACTGCAAGCATTCATTCATCAATGCCAGGAAATTCAGAAGATAGTTACTTAGACAGCTGTCTGAAGGAGGTCCTCATTTGTACCCATTCCAAAGAATGGTGACCCAACAGATTGCTCAAACGATAGAACAATATTTCCAATATCACATGCAAGTAAAATTTTGCAGAAGATCCTCCAACAACAGCTACCACATAAAATGACAGCTATGAGGGCTGCAGGCCAGATTCAGAAAAGGACGTGGGCTAAGGGATATCATTTGTATTGTCAGACAGATATAAGTTGAAAGCCACAATTCATCTTTCCAGAACATCAGGACTGCCTTTATTGTTTTGATCACCATAAAAGAGACCTCTGTTTATTGTGAACCTTCAGATAATAATGTTAGTCACTGCTAGAAATAACTGCTTTCATGAACCCATTGGCATTTCTGTACACATATAAGCACACATACAGAAACATATGTATAGATATAATATGAATGTAAAACACTGTGATGCACATTTTTCACATCAAAACATAAGTCATGTCTTTATGAATAGTTTCATAATATTCCATGGCAAAATAAAGGACTTTAATATAAAGTTTTTAACAAGAATGAAAACTCTCAGAATGTGAACTCATAAGGAAAAATAATTACTAGGAACTTTATACGATCACTTCTCAGTAAATGGGCTAACAGCCGCTGGCCTGTGATAGGCATCATCATTCAGTTCTAAACGAAAGGAAAAAACCCTAGTGAGTGAGCGCAAAGGCAGACTCTGGAAAGCTAAGGTCTGGAAATCTGGCACCTCTCCAGATGTTTCCCACTGATTCTAGAATATTGGCCTCCCAGGGTGTGGGGGGTGGCTCTTTGGTCATGATTAATCTCCACCGGTGTGTAGTAGGAGCTGGACATATGAGTCTTTATGACAGTTGCCTACCAGGGAGAATACAGACACGCTCACAGATCTTGCTTGATAGATGACAGGAGATACTTAGCAACCATCTGATTGTATGTCTGAACTTTGTCTCAGTAAATGCAAAGAGAAGATAAGGCCCTTCATTTTTCAATTCAATGCAGTTGTTTTCTGGGGACCTAAAATGTTGTCATCAAGAATGATTCTATAAATTATAAGTCAAAATTATGTTTCAAGGACATTCATTGCAACATTGTGTAACAACCAGGGGGGAAAGGTGATAGCCTAAACATCTAGCAGCATGGAATTGGTTAAGTAAGTGGAAGTGAGTAATGCATTTATGGAAATAAAGAGAAGTTCTATTGCAGAAGAACATTAGGCCAAGACATATCATTTGAGGAGAAAAAAAGCAGCTTCTATAAAACTCCATTTTAGAATATTACTAGTTGGAGGGAGAGTAGATTAGAAGGGGGAAATCAGCTCATAGACACCCACTGCAGCTCTTCATGGGAGTGAAAAGCCCAGTCTTTCTTTCTCCTGAAGAGCTGCTGGTGTTCTCCAAGTGCCCAGCATGGGGGTCACAGTGAGTGCAGAGCCACCGCACCACCGGGACTCAATAGAAGGGGGAAAGACACTAGAAATAATATATATTAAAAAGTAGGCAAGGATTACTTTATAGAATTATCAGAAATTATCTTTTTCTTAATTCTATTTAGCTGTAGCTTCTAAAATAAATATGTGTGGGGAGAGCAGTCAAGATGGCGCCGAGGTAAGCAGCCCGTACCTGGAGTCCCGGTGAGTTTGGTGTCTGGGAGATCAAGGGGAAGAGTTCTGGTGAGTGGAAAGGTCCTACAAGTGGGCCTCCCAACCCAGAGGGGACCTTGCCCCACTCTGCCTTTTTCTTGAGCCCAGGGAGCTAAGTTTACAGATCAGCGATTTCCCACCGGCGGGGAGATTTCCCCAATCCCCCGTCTCGCCTGACTGCAGCCCAGGAACAGGACGGCCAGGCTGTGGAGCGTACTAGGACAATTTCCGATCACGACAAAGCAGAGGCCCACTCACGACTCCCACGTGGAGGAACCGCTTGTCTCCCACGGTCCCTCCGTGCAGGGGTTAGCAGCGACTGCGCTCGGCTCCCTACCTGCAACCATCCAGACCCCAAGGGCCGGGGGAGGGAGATGGTGCGAAGCTGATCGGCAGAATTCCAGGCCCTCCGCGTTCCGGGACTGTCCGATCACCACGCTGTACCAAAGCAGGGCGCAGGGTAAATGCAGGGAGGGAGGAGGGCCGGGGGGAGGAAAATGGCGTGAAGTTGATAGGGCTGAATTCCAGGCCCTATGCGTTCAGGGATTGTCTAATTCCCCGTTCAACACAGGCCTGCTATACCAGAGTGCTCGCAGAGGGAAAGGGAGAGAGGAAAG
>PVJH01037527.1:0-17866 GCA_004026705.1 Nesogale talazaci | reverse complement strand
ATCTGAGAAGAACACACGCAGCTGTCGCATGCTGGAGGAGGGCAGAGTGTGCACAATTTATTGGCAGTGGTTAAACCCTTGCTCCTGAAGAAGCAATGTCAGGAGCGTCGATGGAACGCATAGACAGGCACTAGAACAGTAACCCAGGATGCCAGCTTCTCCCTCTGAGAATACCAGATCTGTGAATACCGGGTTTCTGCAATGGCATCTCAGTTCCTGAGTGAGGCTGAGACAGACTCTGTCCCATTGGAGGTGGCTGGAAGTCTGACTCCAGAGGTCAGCTTTCAGGGAAGGGTCTCTCTCTCTCTCTCTCTCTCTCCCCCATCTTCGCCCTTTCTCCCCTCATTTCAGTTCTGTGAGCCCAAGTTACACGTGATGCAACTTCTTGTTTTGTTTTTGAGTTTGTCGAGTGGACAGTGAATAGGGACACCCTAGGAAGAGCGGTGCATTTGGACTGTGGTGTCAACAAAGAACACTGCAAGTGCCGGGAGGCTCCAGAGGAACAAGCACATCTGCACAGGTAGAATGTGCCTCTGCAGCAAGGAGAGTGTGACTCTACTCACATACTTTAGAGACGCTGCCCGGAGGCAGCAGTCCCTGGAGAAGGATGTCCTGCTTGGTGTCTAAGGTCAGGGAACAGGGAAGACTGTCAAGGGGAAGGATTAGCACAGTGGCTTCAACAAGGGCCTCCAACATCACAGGCATTGTCGGGATGGCGCCAGATGGAGCCGTTTGGGTTTCTTGTGCAGAGCATTGGTTTGTTTGTTTCATTGGGGGCATCACTGCCTTCTGGTGGGAGTAGGAGACCCAGCCTTGCTCCTGGAGAGCTGCTGCTGGATTTGAACTGCCAACCCATCGGGCTGTAGTCCCGCACAGAACTACTACACCCCCAGGGCTCAGTCCAGAACACTGTCATGAGCTGGAACCAAACCCAGTGCCCAGCCACCATTAACCAAATGACTGTGGATCTGTCCCTGTATGAAGAGGCATCTGACCCACTTCAATGTCACCCACACCCTTCCAGCTGACATCCATATCCATTTGCTGTCATGACAATTTTCTGTTGTTCTAATGGAGACAAGCTCACCGTGTGACAGTTCTGCCAGGAAGAGGTCCAGGATGGCACTTGTGTTAGGCAGGGTTCTCTAGAGAAACAAAACCAGGACACTAATAATTCTCTCTGTATATTCATAGAGATAGAACGATATCTAACATAAGAAATAAGCAATTAACTAATCTGTAAAGCAGTATAAATGGCTTGGTGCAACTCACTTGCATGAGACAACTAATACACTGGCAGTTCTTTGAGTCTTGAGTGCTGCCGAGTCCTCTGTAGAGCAATTCAGGCTATCCAGTTACAAGCAACAAACAGCAAAGTAGGTCACCCACAGTCAGCCAGATGACAGAGTCCCACAGTCCCCAGCTCAAGAGATGTATATTCCAGTAGTGTGACAAAGCAGGGCTTGAAGGAACCTCAATTCACAGCAACACAGTCCACAGAGTAGGTGTCTCACGGGTAGTGTCCCTTAGAGATTGAGGCACAGGACGAACAAGGCAGCTGGCTGGTCCGAAGATCCAAGAACAAGAGAGAAAGGGTGGGGATTGCTGAGCCATTTCTATCTCTGCCCTTCAATTGATCTTTTTATTTCCCTCCCCCCCCCCCGTGATTTTGTTGGGGGCTCCTACAGTTCTTATAACATTCAATACATCACTTGTGTCAAGCATATTTGTACACATGTTGCCATATTCATTTCCAAATATTTTCTACTCGAGCCCTTGGTATAAGAGCCTCTTTTCCCCTCTTTTAAAAAAATTTTTCCCCTCTTTTTTTATGAACTATTTTATTGGAGACTCATACAACTGCCATCACGATCCATACAGACGTCAATTGTACGCAGGCCACATTTGCACATTTGTTGCCATCATCACTCTCAAAACATCCTTCCTCCACTTAGGGCCCCAGTACCAGTTCTCCATATTTCCCTTCCATCCTCTCTCCCTCCCCCATGAACCCTTAATAATTTACAGATTGTTATTACATTTTCATATTGTACACCATCCAATGTGTCTCTTCACTCACTTCCCTGTTGTCTGTACCCCTGCAAGGAGATTAGATGTAGATCACTGAAATTGGTTCCCCCTTTCTACTCCACCTTCCCTCCACCCTCTCAGTATCACCACTCCCACCACTAGTCCTGAGGGATCATCTATCTTAAATCCTCCAGTGTTTCTGACTCCATTGTACATGCCCTGTTCTAGCTGGATCTGTCTATTAGAATTGGGATCATGATAGTGGGTGGCAGGAGGCATTTGAGAACTAGAGGAAAGTTGCATATTTCATTGTTATTACACTGTACTTTAACTGGTTCATTTCCTCCCTGCAACCCTTCTGTCAGGGGATGTCACTTCACCTATTGATGGGTCCCAAATTTGTACTCCCCTGATAATATAATGATATAGTTTTAGTTCTCCTTCATTTGATCTTATGCGTGTTCATTGGCCACGCTGTCACATAAAACCTACCTATCTCAGCACCCACATGGCTAAGATCCGGGACAAGAAGGAAGGGTTGGATACACCTCTGGGGACTCTGCAAGGGGACAGCATCTAGCTGTGCCCCCTGCTTGGGTTGGGGGTCCCTCCCTTCTCCTTCAGACAGACAGTGTTGTTGGTCTGTGTGCCTGGCATCCTGCCTCCCTTTCCTGTCCCAGAGCCTCCAGCCTCCGTCTTGGGTGTGGCCTGTGTGTGAGTGTCTCAGACAGCTCTGAGCAGCCACAGTGAGTTCACCAATGAGGCTTCTCATGCCAACCACATCCACGCCATCCCCGTGGCACCAGGGATTCAGCCGTGGCCTTCCTGGGAAGCCATCGCTCTCTCTACCCTCTTTTCCTGTGGCACTGTCCTTGTGGCTGGGCCCAGCTGCCCCCGAGCCTGCTCCACAGGAGAGCCCTGGCCCATGCTGCTCCTGCCCCTCGGCCGCTGTGATGCCATGGGAATCCGTGGCTGCGTCCATGGACTCCACCCTGCTTGTCGAGGGCCTCCCTCTTTTCTGCTGTCCAGCTGCTCTACCAAACACGGTGTCCCTCACGGACTCGTCTCTGCCGGACAGTATGACCCAGGTGTTAGGACGAAGTCTGTGCATCCTCACCTCCCAGGAGCATATTTCTTCCCTGCGACTAGAAAGGAAGCACAAAACTATTTCTTCTGAATTTCTGGAGCTGGCGTCCCCTCCAAGTTATCTGCCACTGCCATTGAAGTGGGGATACCCAGGGCTTTGTAACAGCACCGCCGTCCTAAAGGGCAGTGGGGTCAGGGAAGCAGAACAGTGGTGGTGGTGGGGGTACATGGGGCTCCTTCTACTACCCCCCAGTTTGTGGTTCTCCAGCAGCTGTGGGGTTGGGCCTGGTGGGCTCCTGGGACCCCTTCTCTGGGGCCGAAGTGGGCTGCAGAGCCCATGGTTGTGATCCACCGATGGTCACGAGTGGCCGCGGACCATTCTAGCTAATGGGGATCTGGCAGAGGTTCACCCTTCCCTACCCCCCCGCCAACCGCCGAGCCTCCCTGCAGAGCACCTTTGCTGAGGGGAAGCTCAGGTCCCATGCAAGTCCCCTGTGTGAAGCGGACAAAGGTCAGAGTCACACCCCGATTCGCTCCATGATGTGTCCATCACCCTCGCCTGCCTCTCAAAATAGTGGCCAGGACTTGAGTTCTGTGGGACCAACTGCCGGGGGGTGGGGTGGGCATCGCCAGCCTTCAGATGAGCGGCAGCCTCCAGCACACAGCTAGTGGACTGACTCATCCCCCCACCGACCGACCCTCTGCCGGGGCCCGGGGTTGCAGCCACGGTGTGTGCCATCTATCCACCCAGCATGGTGCCCTTCTCCAGAGACTGGTTCCCCCCCTCCCCCATGGATGTCACGTCCAAGGGGTGTGAGATGAAGTCTGCACACGTTGACCTCTAAGGGGCCTGTGTCAGTCTGAGTAGACTCGAGAAACAAACCATAGACACCCGTGTGTGTAAGAGAGAGTTTCATATCAAAGAGTAGTTGTATATTAAGAAAACATCCCTGCCCCATCCAGTTCAAGCCCATAAGTCTGATATTAGTCCGCATGTTCAATACTAGTCTATAGATTCCTCTTCAGATTCATGCAACACGTGCAATGACGCCAAGTGCCAGAAGACCACCAGCCAGTGGGTGCAAAGTCTTGTGGATCCAGCGTCGGTGGAAGCATCTCAGTGCTGATGTGGGTCCCCCATGTGGCTCCTCCAGCTCCAGGGCTCTTGCTCCATCAGTGTACTCCATGTGGCTTGTCAGCAAGAAGATGAAGGGCAGAGAGAGAGAGAGAGAGAGAGAGAGAGAGAGAGAAAGAGAGAGAGAGAGAGAGAGAGAAAGAGAGAGAGAGAGAGAGAGAATCCCACCTCCAGGGAGGAAGACAGGAGTTCCCAGAATCTCAGGAGAAGGCCATGCTCACAGAGGCATTACTGGCTGTGACCTGATTGACAGGCTAGACTCCACTCCTTCACTGAAGTTGACAGGCGGTTATGTAACCATCACAGGGCCCTACCTGCCCAGCATGGACATGGAGATGGCACAGGACACAGATGTCCCCACAGATCCAAGGGACGTGCCCTCCCCTCCCCACTCCCTGGAGCCGGTGAAAACTCTGTGGGCATCTGTGAGGAGCAGAGGGCATTTAGCCCATCAGGCACAGGCTCAGGACAGGCCGGGGTCTGGGGTGGGGGTGCTGGGAAGCCTGTAGGTGAGCCTGGTAGTCCACACCCCCCACCAGTGAGCTCACTCTGACCCCCAGCATCCCTGTGCAGGCTTTCCACAGACTCAGCCTCTCGAAGGGGCACGCAGCCTCATGTCCTCCTGTGGAGTGGCTGGTGGGTTCAAGCTGCCAACCTTGTGGTTAGTCGCCCACTGCCCAGCCCACGGCGCCACCAGGGTCCCAAGATCCCGGTACAGCAGGGTGAGGATGTGAGGTCTGGCCAGGCAGAGTGCGAAGGGGCTGCTCTTGCCAACAGGGCACAGACAGTCAGGCTGGAGTGTGGCGTCTCAGAAGAGACGCTGGCCAGCTGCTTCCCAGAGATCGGCGCTTTGGACCCCTGTGGCTCTTCAGTCCCATGAGGACTGAGTTGTGAGCTGTGAGCTGGCCGTGAGCTGGAGCGGATGACATGTCAGTCAAGCTGACCGTGTGCAGAGCAAACGCACAGAGAGGACCAGGAAAGCCTCACCCCACCTCCTACAGATGGCCAGTCACTCGACCCGTGAGAAGCGAGGGTCAGGCCTGATGCTTGACCCAGGACAGTCATCCTAACCCCATCCATTTTGCTGACAAGACTCCTGATGCCTGCACTCCATCTCTCTTTTTTCATAACAAGCACACACTCATGACTTCCTGTTTCAGACGTCCCTTCTCTGAACCCTGTTTCTCCCTCGGAAATGGATTGCAGTTTGACTTACAGGCCACTGTCTCTTCTGATGTATCCATTCCTGGCCACATTCCTTCCCCTGTTTGAGCCCTGGGGAGGGGAGGACGCAAGCAGGGCTATGAATTGTCTTTGGGGACTGGGGGGCAGGAAGGGCTGACCTCCTGCGGTAAGGGGTCAAGTGCGTCAGAATGGCCACTGGATGTGCACTGGGAATTCCACAAAATGCCCCGTGGTTTTGCAATATTCGTCTCGGAAGCTGCTCCCCAACTTGCTAATTGCCAGTGGCCGGCTTCTTCCCGGGGCCTGGCGGGTGGGCGCTTCCTGCCGATGCTGTCCCCGCTCCCTTGCACAGAGGGGAGAATGAATCCAGCTCGGGCAGCTCACGATCTTACCCCAGGCACTCCCACGGTGCCTCTTTGTTGTCACTTAGGGCTCAGCTCGGGGTTCCAGCTGTCCACGCCCCACCCCCAGGTTCCTGCCTACTTTGACTCCTCTTTGTGACAGCAGACAGCCCCACCTTTCTTCCCTGGGGCGGCTGGCCATGCAGGGAGCAGCTCCCAGGCCACGGAAGGGCAGGCCGCGTGGACTTGCGGTCCAGCTTTAGGGAGGGTTTTGTAAAGATCAAACGAGGCATCGCAACCCCAGGTGGGGGCCCTGGGTGGCAACATGCTCAGCTGGAAGGCCCAGACTTGGGGGTCCACGCAAGGTATCCCCCAAAGAAAGGCTTGGTCACTTGCTTCTGAGAAACTAGCCGCTGAGGCCCTGCAGAGAACACTTCAGCTCTGACCCTGCTGGACCGGCTAGACGCAGTAGAAGCGTGGCTGATGCCACGGGAAACGGAAGGGTGGCTGTGGGAGCAAGCGAGGCTGGCTGGTCCGGTTTTCATGCATCTTTTGGGAAGTCTGGTCTTCCCTGTACCTGAGGCATGCTCTCCTCCGCCGTGGCGTTCAGGCTGCACAAGGCAGCTTGTGGCATCCACAGAGCAGGCAGCTTCTGCGAGTGGCTGAGGGGCTGCCTTTCTGACCCAGAGCAGCCACATGGCAGGAAGCACTTCCTGGTCCTGCACCCTCGCCCCGCCCCACCCCTCCCGCACAACTGCCATTACCCTGAAGCTATTGCTACAGCCTCAGTCTCAGTTCATTTTGTCGAGTCTCCTGACAACACGTCCAACGTGTGTGAGACCAAGTCTCGCAGCTGCAGGGTCAGCCCCATCACAAAGGAGCCTTCCTCTTTGTCTAGTTCTCTCGGGCCCTCCATTTGCCCAGCACGATGTCCTTCTCTTGGGTCTGGTCTTTCCCAACAACATGCCTGAAGTACGTGAGACCAAGTCTCCCACCCTCGCTTCTAAGTCTCGCTGCTGCTGGCTGCCAAGGCAGATCTGTGTGTGCGTTTGGCATCCACAAGGCTTTCAGAGTCTTGGGCAGCACAGTCATTCAATTCTTCTCTGCGGGAGCAAGATGAGGCTTTCTCTTCCTGAGTTACAGGCTCAGAAATGCACACGGCCCCTCTTCTCTGTCCTCTGGGTCACTGGGAGTTGGAGGGGACTGACGGCACTGAGTTTGATCCCGGCCCCCTCCCCCCCTGCAGGCCCTGTGTCTGCACCGCGGTGTTCTTGTCCAAAAGGAGCAGCGTCTTCACTGTCATTCTGAACCAAGTCACTTAAAACCCTTGGAATCCATTCCCATGACAACACCCCCGTGTGACAGGGTCCAACTGCCCCAGAGGGCTTTCTGGGCTATAATCTTTAAGGGGGGGGGTGTAGCATTGTCTGGTCTTTCTCACTTGGAGTTCTTGTCTGGGCTTGCACCGTCTGCCTTTTGGTTTGCAGCTGAGTGCTGGCTGCACCCCCAGTGCTCTGCAAACACTCACGCAGTCTGTGTGCTGAAATGATGAAGGGAAATCCACGGGGGAGGAAGAGTCCCTGTCTGGCTGTTCGTGCATTTATACCTCTTTTTCTCACTGTCCAAACAAAGGAGGGCATTTACTGTGGTTGGTGTTTGCATCAGTTGTAAAACACACCGTTTCCTTCGATGGTAACACACACACACAGAGATCATTGATAATGGGACTTTTTGGTCAAGTTCAAGTCGCGAGCTTAATTCCCAGTTAAAAAAAAATTGTTTCCCCCTGGAGTTTGGGAACCTTCTCTGGAGGCCTGGAAGGAGTGCCTGGGATGGAGCAAGCATGGAGGCTGAGAGCAGCAGTTGTCTGCTCTCCGAGGAGGAGGAGGCCGGGGGAGGTAGGCATGACCCTGCACGCTCTGCTGCTGTGATGTGCCACATGTGCTGAGGACGGCACTAAATAGGAGGGGACTTGACCCTCCCCGAGGGCGAGCCAGTGGGCTGGGGAGCCCCAAACCTCGCTGCTGCTGCCTGTCAGCCTTCTGTCCACCTTCCCAAAAATGTCCTAGCCACGCTCAATTTCATTCTTGGATGCCTTGGGAACTTGCCCTTCTCAGAGTTCAGAGGCGAAGAGAGGTGAAGCCGATGAGGTTCCAGGTGTGCTGACATCATCTTCCCTGTGTGTGTCTCATTGAAGATGCCCTTGAGTGCAGGGACTTGGGGTGCTTCATGGGGGCACTTGGGCTGCATGCTCTCTTGATCCAGACAGGAGACCGAGGAGCTCACTTTGCCAGTTGAGGCTGAAACGTTCCCCAGCATGAACCAAGCCCTGATCCTGTCCACTGGCCGGGCTGGGGCCCCCTTTGGACACACCCTTCCTCTGCAGTGGCGAAAGCCCAGTCATCTCCTTCCAAAACCCCGTGAGTACCCGAGAGGAGGCCCAACATCCACCTGCTACCCTCATACTAAACCTATAAAGATATGCACAGAGATGATTGCCTCATCAGCATATATAAATATATTTGCATATGCACATGCCTCTATTTTGACCTCTATACAGGCCCTTGGCCTCCTAGTTCTTTCCTCTAGTTCCTTTTACTTTCCTCTTATCCCACTAGCATGTTTGACCTTCATTTGGGCTTCAGTAATTCCTCTTGGCTACATTGACCTTGATCAAGCCCTACCAGGCCTCTCACACCCTCCTTGTGATGGATTTTGCATCACTTGTTCCCTTGTCCCTGGGTTTGTTAACACCACTTCCTTTCCCCCACCTCCCCCTCTCCCATGTCCCCTCAGAACTGTTGGTCCCATTGTTTTCTCCTCCAGACAGTTCACCCAGCCTGTCTTATCCTGATAGACTTCCGAGATAGTAATATGCACAGGAAAAACAAGACAAAGCAAAACAAGGCAATAAAAGGAAACAAAACGACATGACGACACAACGAAAACCGACGACAGAGAAGAGAGGAGCCTGTAAGCAGTTCAGGTCCGCTTGTTGACCTTTAGGAGTGTTTTCCAGTCAAGTCTCAGGGAGTGTCACACCCTGGCCCCAAAGTCCATTTTTGGTGCTCTCTCGAGATTCCTCGTCCTGCTCCCCATGCTGTTTTGTTGCAAGCCTCCGTGTTTGCGCAGTGTGGTGGGGTCAGATCAGGCACAATGCGCACCCTGCGTCTCCAGTGTTTCCTCTGTAGGGCTGTGGGTCACGAAGGATGCTATGTCTCATAGTAGGGCCACCCATACGGTCCTCCCTGTGCATTGACTGCTCTGAGCAGGGACATCGTCGTCCTCAAGGCTTGGTGGGCAAGGAGGTGCCCCACTCTTTTCCTCCCCCTTCACTTGCTGCCATGTGCTCTGATCACATGTCCCTCTCCCTGACTGTAGCTTCAGTGCTGTCCTCTGAAGTAAATTATTTGGGGGGGGGGGGGGGGATCGCTGTCCACATAGCTGGGATTGGGGTAAAGTGACCAGATTTTAAGTGGGACGGCAGTGACCAGGGGATGGGTATGGGTTCTTGATTAAAAATTTGACTTATATAGAGAGACAAAAATTTTCATAGAACACAAAATAATCTTGTAATATATTTATTTTCATTTTAAAATGCCGTGGGATATTGCTAAATTGTTAAAAAGTGGAACAACTTTAGATTGGGGCTGGCCCCTTCAGACCTCTCTGCTGGTTCCCTGCTTCATGCCTGTATGTTGCATTCATGTCTTGGAGCCTCGAGAGTGGCGATACTGGGCGGGCGGAGGGAAGGTGGGGTAGAAACTGATCACAAGGATCTACATATAACCCCCTCCCTCGGGGATGGACCACAGAAAAGTGGGTGAAGGGAGATGTTGGACAGTGTAAGATACAACAAAATAACAATGATGTATAAATTATCGAGGGTTCTTGAGGGAAGGGGGAGCTGATTCCAAGGGCTCAAGAGAGAGAGAATGACGAGGGCAACATATGTACAAATGGGCTTGACACCATGGAAGGGCATATGGATTGTGATAAGAGTTGTACAAAGCCCCAATAAAATGATTTTAAAAGAAAACCAAATAAATCACAATGGTCTGGCTCACGGCACAGGCCTGGGGCCCGCTTCATTCTCCTGTGCACGGACGACTCCCTACATCCCTGCAGACTCAGCCAGGGCCAGCATGCTGCTTCTGGGTCCCCCTGCCCCATCTCTGGGAGACCGGTCTGAGTACCCCCCAACCAAGACACACAGGGGCCCAGAGATGGTACCTGGGAGTATTTGGCAAAATGTGGGAGCACCTGGATGTGGCTCTCCCCACCTGCTCCCTGACTCGGTCCCACCTGGCATCCCCCCATGAGCAGAGGACACACTGCGCATCTGCTCCTTCCGGGTCCCAGGGACCCCCCGCCGTGAGCTGTTGGGGGACTTGGAAATGGTGCTGACTGAGAGCAAATGTCTCTGAAGAGATCTCTCTGGACCCAGAGCTGAGGAAGGGGCGGGGCCTCGTGTGCCCTGCTGGCTGGCAGAGGAGGGCCCACCCAGTCTTCCTGGGGTACACTGACTCCCCAACCATACTTGGTCACATCTCTCAGACCTCTGCCACTGAGCTGGGGCTCCTGCACCTCTGGGGTCCATGGCCTTGTACTCAGGACCCTACGGGCAGCTCCCAGGGGTGAGGTGTTACCAGGGCCCTGGGCCTGGGCAGCGAGGTGATGGCGGCACAGGGAGCAGGGTCCTCACTCCTTCGTGTCAGGTTGCAGGGTTTTCTCACCAAGAGAAGCAGATGGGTCAGCCCTGTGGTTTAGACAGATGCCTGGGCCGTGCTCTCTCAGGGGTTGTCAGGGTGGGAGACGTGTGTGGGGGTGAGTGCTGGAGACTTCCGGGGGTTGCTGGTCCAGCCTTTTGGGCGTCTGTGTGCCCCTATGGTGTCAGTTGCTGGCTGTCCATTCTTAGCTACAAGATCTGCAATGGCTTGGGGAGTTGAGAGAGCCGGAGGCCCTGCGTGTCCAGGGCAGGGCTTGCTGAATTCACTGATGGTGGAGAAGCTTGGACATTCCAGCTCTCAAGGTGCCTAACCAGGAGAGAGGGCAGTGTCTTCCCCCACTTCAGTGGCTGCAGGTAATTTTTGACTGTGACCGCGTCCCCCCTGTCCCCACTGCCGATCTCTGTCTCTGTCTCCACGTGGCCCTTCCCCAGGGAGTGCATCTCTGGTTGGTCAGGACACCTGCGATTGGAGTAGGCCCGCTCTACCCCGTGGGACCACATGTGAGCTCATCACAGACCCCATTCCAAACACGGCCATATCCACAGGTACCATAGGCAAGGACGCTGCTGTATCTTTGGGGGGGATTCAATTAGCCCATAGCTGTGGGTTTGTACAAGCTACATGTGGGCACACATGGATGCATGGTTACATGAGAATGCAGATGGGTATGCTTGGGTCCATGTGACTGTGCATAAATCCATGTGAAAATGACTGGACCATTGACTTCATGCAGCTATGTCTAAGTACATTCATAAAGAATCGCACCGGGGCACTTGCTGTCTGTCTGCTTTTTTTACCCCTCTCCAGCTCAGGCTCTCCTGCTATTGAAGTTTGAACATTTCCACAGGATTCCGGGTCCTCCCCCGCCCCCCCCCCACATACATGCTGTGAATTCACAGACCACATCTAGACATGGTTTCTTGGCCCTAGCCAGACCCTGGAGTTGGCTTTGCAAACTGTGCTGTTCAAAATAGTGCCCAGGACCAGGAGGCAGCTTTGCATGAACAGACATCTGCTGTGGGTGGTTTTAGACAAGCAGGTAAAAACAGCCACCCTTGGATAGGAAATAAACTGTCATAGAGATTCCAGACCCATGGGCAGTCTCCTCACTGATCTGTTCATTGCTAGTCCTCAATGCACCTCTGTTTTCAAAGGGCATTTATGGTTCAGTGGTAGAGAAATCTCCTCCCTCAAGAGGATCCCTCAAGAGAAGCCTCCCCCAGGAAGACTGAACAGATTTCTGGGGTGCTCCCCACTGAGCTAGACTTGGAGGAAAGGCCTGGTCATCTACTAGTCAATCAGCCCAAGAGAAGCCTGTGGATGGTGTACACCCTCATCCTGACAACTGGGTCCGGAGAACAGGTCCAGCCAGCCAAGAGGGCCCCAGGTGCAGGGTCTACTTTTTAGCCATTCTCTGACCTCCAGTTCACACATCACACATTTCCTTTGTTCAGTCCCATGCTTAAGAGGCATGCAAACCTGCCCGCCCCCCCACCCCAGCCAATTCTAGGCTATTTGTCTTTCCTGGGACTGGTTGCTGTGGGTGTTCCATGCCCTTTGAACCGTCCATCCCTTGCACCCCATGTCCCTTTGAAGCGATTGATCCAGCTGTTGTCTCTGTAGAATGACCTATCCTGGGTTTCATATACAGAAAACCACACAATCAAAACAGCACACACAAGCCTCCCACTAACAAAGGCAGAAAGGAACAGAAGAATACCTCAATCAGAAACAAAGTAGAAATTGCTAAGGACTGGAGCAACATTGTATCAAGAGGGAGACCAAATGCCAAGGTGTTCTGCATGGGCCACGAGTCACTCTGATGTTTTTGTCTGATAACAAGACCTTTCTGGTCCATGGTTCACAGTCAGAAGGGATTTGGTGGAGGCCTAATCTGCAGGTGGCATCCTGTGAACGGGGTTTGGGCTTTCACTGCAAACTGGGTGTTCAGAGTTCAAGTTCTAATATCATCCCCTCCTCCAGGTGTGGGCTTTTATTTGACAATCCCTAGGTCACACAGGCTGGTGTGCTTTTTGCACATGGGTTTAGCTGGTGCCTCACTCACAGGGCTGCATCATTCTTAAGACAATCTTTTCAGATCCCGGATGCTATCCTTTCTCCTAATCAAGCACCAGCCTACAGATATTTTAAAGCACGTGTGACTCTGAGAAATTAATCCTTGATCTAAAAAAAATATGGCAGTTACTAAAGGCAAAGAAAGACATTCACTGAAAATGCTGGAAGGGTTTGGTTTTACCTCTGCATCTGAGGGAGATAATTTCTCAAAGAAAGTGTTGGCCATTGAAGACGTTCATTATCAGGTGCAGTTAAGCTTACCACACGAGAAATGTTCCAGCCCTGCTAGGTTTACTACATGCAACTAATTATGTAGCGCCGCTTAGCTCAGATTGTGTAATTAAATACCCACTGTAGTTAAGCTTATCAGGTAACTAATTACCCAGTGTAGTTAAAGCTTAGCACATGCAACTAAGTGTGCACTGTGACTAAGCTTTAGCAAGTGCAATTAATTATGTAGCTGTAGCTCCTGAGTACATACCAGAAAGCATTCAGTGGAGTTTGTTTGATCACTTATAACTGAGGATCTGGAGGGTCCACTCAGCATGTGTTACAAAGTATCTAGGGGCATCGTTAAGCAGGCAACTAAGTATCCATTGTACAGAAGTGCCCGGTTCAGCAATGGCTCCCTTTAGACAGCGCGTTCCCTGTGGTGGCCAGCAGAGGGAGCCTACCCCCAGACTTCCATCTGTCTCCCCTTTTTCCCAAAATGGGAATCAAGAAAAGTGATACGTTTGTTTGTCGACAGCAAAAGTTAACCCTGGTCCATATTTTTACAGCCCAGGAGGGTTGTAGCAGGCTTCTCAGCTATGGATGTTAAGATGCTTCTGTTCTCAGAACTCCTGGGGAAATACAGAAAGGCAGACAGCTTTCTCTCTTTTGGAGAACAAATTCTAAGATATTTCCACTGTAGGTTTTCCTACCCCAGCTGTCTGCTGGGCCCAGGTGAGTGGGGGTGGGATGGCGAGGGGCGGGGAATGGCGAGGAGGGCAGTGTCCTCCTGCTCAGCCTCAGATTTGTGTCCAGCCGCTGTCTTCTTTAAATGCCTGCTGGGTCCCCTCCAGAGAATTCCATTCATTCATTCATTCATTCATTCACATCCTCACCCAGGTCCCTTACAATGTAAACATGTGCTGGGTGCTGGGCTCACAGAGGGTTCTGAGAAATCTGTCTTTTTTTAGTGTCTGCAAATTCTTCATCTTCTAATGGAACAACTAGCCTTTGGTCTTTGGGGTTTTGAGGCTGGGTAGGGGCCATAGTGATCCCAGGGTCACTGGGATCCAGGCTCAGATTGTAAAATATGTGTCACTTGGACTGTGGCTGTCTCTCCCACTTTAATGAGACAAGCGAGCATGTCTCTCTCTCTCTCTCTCTTTCTCTCATCTGACTTTGTAGTGTGCTCCATTGCTGCTGCATTTCCCTAGAACATTCTCAGTCATGGACTGACAGAAACATGCATCCTGGGCCCACAGTCTGCTGCTTCTCGCCTCTATGAGATTGGCAAGCCCCTTTAAAGAGGAAGGGCAGGCACAGGGAGAGGAAGCTGAGGGGAAGTCACTCAGTCAGGACCCCCCAGCCCTGGACCAACCCCTTGCCCCCAGTCGATTCTGACTCATTGCACCCCCGGAGCACAACACTCCCTGGTTTCCCAGGTAGACATCAGATGGAAGCCCATGGCCTGGACTTCCTCCCGTGGCTGGCTGGTGGGTTTGAACTGCTGAGCTTTCTGTCTGCCAAGTGCTTAACCTCTGTGCCACCAAGGCCCCTCGGAGCTGCCTCTGGTATGTGACTTCCATGCACAGAAGACTTGCTGCCCCCAGACTCACAGTGCCCTGGAGGACAGGGTGGGACGGCCACACGAAATCAGACTACCTCTTGTCTCCCAAGAGAGTGGTGGAGCGCGTCACCCGTGAGGCGCCAGGGCTCCTTAGAGGAGGCCCAGAGGGAGGTGTTTTGACACTGGTTCCCCTGCCCTTGTCTGCACGGCTGAGCTGGCCCTCGTGTAGTTGGGCCAGGGTGGACTGCAAGCAGAGGACTCGGACACCAGGCTGAGGTGGACAGCACAGTGGGGCCTGCCCTACATGTGGGCAGATCTGCCCACATGACCCCTGGGGCCCGTGCACCTTCAGAGGCTTGTCAGGCACATGTCTTCTCATCCCAAACCTACCTACAGATGAGTGTTGTGGCCCCCGTGTTCCCATCTGTACTGGCTCGGTGGCGCAGTGGGTGAGGCATTGGGCTGATAACAGCAAAGCCAGCCATTCAAACCCACGTGCTGACAGTGAACTGTCAGCCTTTGGCTTGGCTGCTCCCCTGCACACCAGGGCCAGCAGGGGCTCTGCATTCTCAGGTGCACACACAGAGACTCCTTTTCCCTCTTGTGATTCATGCAGTTTCTCCGTGCCAGGTCTTGCCTGTAGAAGTAGCTCAGCGGGCTCTGAGATTTGATTTATCTGTGGTCCATCCTGCCAGGCTCAATCGGGGTCCTGGCTGACTAGCGGGCTGATGAATTGCTAGCCCTGCAGCAGGACATCTGGGGCCCAGAGGACTCAATACTCCGTCTACTTTCCATTGGTCACATGCTGGCAGGAGCTTTGCAGCTGGGCTCAGCTGCTCTGCTCTCTGGGCCTAGCAGACAAAACCCCACCACGGAGGCACAGGACTCTGTGTTGTTCAGAGTGGGATAGCGAGTAAGTGGAAACAAACAAACAAAAGACCGTCCCAAAGATCCTTCTCCCTGCTGTCATATTCACATCAGACCAAAACTGACATATAAAATTTGGGCTCAGGGCAAATTTCATGCTTGCTCGCTTGGCTGGGAGATCAATGAGAACAGTGGTCATCTGTCCTGCAATGAAACACAGCTCACGGCCAGCCTGTGGAGCGTCCTCTCTCAGATCCAGCCCCGTGGAGAGAATTCCTGAAAAACCCCAGAGGCTTCCGGCAGATACCCTTCTCTGATTGAACTGTGCCACTGCCTGACTGTGGGAGATCCGCTTTCCTGAGGTTTCCAGGGCAACAGCCTGGGTGGGTAGGGGTTGGGGGTGACCTCAACTGCCTTGGAACGGAGACATCTGAGCTCCCGGAGGATTGAACTCTGTCTCTCCCTGCAGAATCTCTGAGAGGTGGGGGAAGTTCAGAAGTTGCAATGCTCCTGAGCAAACTGGATGTTCAAGACTGTGGGACACCTGTGGAGAGCCGTGAGATCGTTTATCCAAAGTGTGGGGGCTGCCGTCCTTCCAGCCTGGGCCGGTCTTTTCACAGGAGGGTGACCCCTCTAAAAGGTGATGTGCTACTCTGTCTGATGCCATGTCCACCTCGGGGCAGCCTTGTGGCCTGCAGGATAGCACGGAGAGTCCACACCCACTGCCGAGGCTGCTGGGCCCGTCCATCTCATCCAGAGTCTCCTTGACCCCATGGGCCCCCTTCTTCCATCGGCTGGTCCCTCCCCAGGATGTGTCCATAGTGGGCAGGTAGAACACGGTGTTCCCTTATGGACTCTTCACTGGTTGATTCTTGCCAGGTCTTGGTGGCCTAGTGGTTAAGAGTGGGGCTGCCATCTGCAAGGCCAGCAGTTCGACACCACCAGCTGCTCCACAGGAGAGAAATGAGGCGTTCTGCTCCCATAAAGGGTTACTGTTTGGGAAACCCACAGGGACGCTGCCTCTCTATACTGTGGGATCTTGAGGAGTGAGGCATGATTCTTTGCAGACCCTACTAGTCTCTGGACTCCCAGGGGGACGGCTTCCAGCAGGACAGTGGCCCACACAGAGACAGCAGGTAGTGGGGTTGGTTACAAGGATGCCACATGGTCGGTGGGCTGGGTCTTGCCCTCAGTCTGTTTGGTGGTGAATGGAAAGTGGTCTGGACTGAAATGACATGGCAGATCCTGTGGGCAGTCAGGGACTCGGCATACCCTATGACCAGCTGATGTGATGGGGTCTTGCTCTGTCTCCACTGATTCCCACTACCCTGCCTTCAGGCCAGGGGGCCCTTAGCTCAGACCTGGGACCTGGATGTTTCCAGGTTCAGAACACCCTACAACCTTCAAAGATAACAATCCCACCCTTCTGTACAGGGGGCTTTGCCACTCTCGTAGGAGATGGACTGAGTGGAGGCTGACCCATGGGGACCCTGCAGGACACGGCAGGATTGCCCTTCTGGGTTTCCCAGATGGCATCCCATCTCAGCAAGCATGAAAAGAGAAGGAAGAGGGTTTCCTCTGGCGCTTCCAGAACTTGGATCCAGGGCCTTCCAGGGATGGGTGGGAGGTGCCTGGGGGCTGGGGTCCAGTTCTGTATGCCCCCCACCCCCAAGGCCCTTCCTGTTACCCAGCTCTCCATCTGGGGCCTTGCTCCACTCTGACTTGCTGAGACTGGAGGGCAGGGCTCTGTTTCGAGCCCCCGCGCCTCTGGGACACACCTTGTCCTGTTGGAGGTCACATGTGCGGAGCACGTTGCTGCCCCGTGGTGACTCTGCAGAAGGACAAGCTCTCTGGGGAGACCTGGCGGGGCTCCGATCTCTTCACCACAGAGCAGGCAGAGGGGCAGTACCTCGGTCTTCATGCCCAGCATCATGAGTGGTCTTCGCTCTCAGGATGCTGGTCTCGCCCTAACGGGGACTGCTTCATCCTCAGCCCGCTGGCTCCCGGGTGGAAAGGAGGATGCTGTGTTGCAGTGGGGACAGGCAGAGACTCAAAGTGCCCTGGGGCCACATGCACCCCCCCCCCACCGACCTCACGACCTGAGGTGACCTTCCCTGTGGGGGGACTCCCGCCCTGGCCTGCGCGCCAACACTGTGTCTTCGGCCTGGCCCCGGAGGCCGAGGGGGACTTTGGGAGTTCAAGTATGTTCCTTCCCAGTGGCGTGGAGACTCTAAATAAATGGAGCTTGACGTGAGCCCTGCCCTTTTCCCTCCCAGGCCCCAGATGTCCTCTCCCTCCCTGAGGGCACCTCGGGGGGCTTTCTTGTCCCAATTAGAGACCCTGCCTCCATGCTGAGCAAGCGAGCAAGGTGGCCCACTGCTCCCCACTTCTTCTCGTGGGCCCCCACTTTTCTGGATCGACAAATAGCCACAACCATTGCCCTGAACCCATCTTTAAACCAGAAATGCCTTTTCCCTGAGTGGACACGAGCTTCATTGCCCAGCGACACCGGGCCTTGAGCAGGAAGGAGGCCAGCGATCAGAGGGAGGCCGGGGCTGTGAGTGTCTGTCTGTGACCCCGGGAGCAGGGTCCGGAGGGGTTACACTCCTCACACATCGGACATTGACGCCCCGGGCTG
>PVJH01037526.1:0-17961 GCA_004026705.1 Nesogale talazaci | reverse complement strand
TGATTACACAGAGGCGTTTATGTGGATCATAACAAACTACAAATAACACTTGGAAGAATGGGGATCCAAAATACTTAATTGTACCATGTATAGCCTTTATTAGGCCAAGAGGTCACACATACAGAACAAGAAAATAGTACTGCATAGTTTAAAATCATGGAAGGTTGGTGTTAGTATAGCCTTTCACCATACTTAATCTATATGTTGAGCAAATAATCAGAGAAGCTGAATTATATGAAGAAGTACAGCATTTGACATTGAAAAGCTTAACAAAAATTCTCATAACTGGACACTGGAGAAAAGAGTGGTTTCATTTTACTGGTATCTGCAATCAGTGCTCATGGAAGTAAGCAGTCGAATCAAGCATCTATTGCATTGGGCAAATATGTTGTACAAGATCTCTTCAAAGTGTTAAATGGCAAAACTGTCACTTTGAGAACGAAGATGCCATCCAAGCTATGGTATTTTAAGTTGCTTCATTGGCATATGAAAGCCAGACAATGAATGTGATAGGTAAGCTTGTTGTGTCAACATGGCCAAAGAAGATAGGTAGGTCTGTTGTGACACCATGGCCAATGAACACACGTAAGATCAATTGAAGGGTGGAGATAGGAAGGGCTCAGCGAGGCCCGCCCTTGCCCTCTTGCTCTTGGATCTTCAGACCAGTGGGCTGCCTTGTTCATCCTGTGCCAAGCAACACTACCTATGGGACACCTCATCGTGGACTGTGTAGCTATGAGTTGAGGTTCCTTCAACCCCTGCTTCACCACACTCCTGGAATATACATCTCTTAAGCTGGGGACTGTTGGACTCTGTCATCTGGCTGACTGTTGGTGACCTGCTCTGCTGTTTGCTGCTTGTGACCAGATAGCTGAATTGCTCTACAGAAGAGTACTCAGCAGCCCTCAAGATTCCAAGGACTGCCAGTGTACTAGCTGTCTCACGCAAGTGAGTTGCACTGAGCCATTTGGACTACTTTATAGATTAGTTAACTGTTTATTTCTTACCTTTTTTTTTTTAGGGCATCACCGCCCTCAGGTGGTGGGAGTAGGAGACCCAGCCTTTGCTCCATGGAGCTGGAATAGAACCTCCATCCCAGTGGGCCGCAGTCCCGCGCACAACCACTACGCCACCGGGGCTCAGCCCTATTTCTTTGTTTTTGTTTTCTTTTTTGGGCATCACTGCCTCTGGTGGTTGTGGGCGCTACCCAGTGCTGCTCTTGAGAGCTGCTGCTGGATTTGAACCGCCAAGCCCGTGGGCTGCAATGCCACACTCAGCCACTTATGCCACCAGGGCTCAGCCGCTCAGCCCTATTTCTTCTCTTATATATCCTTCTAGCTATATAAATATATAAAGAGTTATTAGTCTCCTGGTTTTGTTTCTCTAGGGAACCCTGTCTAACCCAATGAATAAGAAAAATCCGTGAATAGTTTATACATAAGAATTTCAGTGCTGGTAAAGAATACTAAAAGTACCAGTTACTGTCAGTAGAACAAACAAATCTGTTTGGAAAGAAGTCCATGTAAAATGTTCCTTACAATAGAGGATGGCAAGACTTCATCTCACGCACTTTGGATATATTATCAGGAGATCAAGCCAGGCCCCGGAAAAGAGCAATATAGAGTCAACAAATAAAAAGACCCTCAAGGAGAGGGGTTGACTCAATGGCTGCCACGATGAGCTCAGACCTAGACAGCAATAACTGTGAGGATGGTGGAGGACTGGGCAGGCTTTCCTTGTGTTCAGAATCGGGTTGCTGTGAGTTGAAAACACTTGATGGCATTTACTCGTGTATAAGCTGAGTTTTACGGCACATTTTTAATTCAGTTTTTGTGGCAAAATTAGGTGCCTCCCCTGATATTCGGGTCGGCTTATACTTTATGGGAGTCACCACCAATAATGAAATTTGCAAAAATATTGAGTTAGAAAGCCAAAGGGGAAGAACATGCTTAGCATATCTCAAGCTGAAAGAACTGAAGAAAAAATATATAGGTCTCAAGTTCTAATACTGAAGGATCCCATGGGCAAAATAATTGTTTGAGGGAGCATCAGAAGAAAATGGGAGGAATACACAGATACTGTACCAAAAATATGAGTTGACATCCAACCACTTTAAGTGTTAGCATATGGCCAAGAACCAGTGGTGTTGAAAGAAAAAGTCCAAGTTGCACTGCAGAAGGCTTTAGGGCAAAACAGGGATTGGGAATTGAAGGAATAGCAATTCAAGTATTTTAACAAACTGATGTAGCACTTGACCACCACACTGATCTGTTCAAGAAATTTAAAAGACACAGCACTCTCCCACCCCTCCATCCCCTCCTCTGCTGCCGCCACCACGGCCTCTCTCAGCTCCAGTTTTCTTACACCACGGAGGACGAGAATGGGAAGATTGTTGGCTACGTGTTGGCCAAAATGGAGGAGGACCCAGATGATGTGCCCCATAGACACATTACATCACTGGCTGGGAAGCGCTCACACTGTTGCTGTGGCCTGGCACAGAAGCTGAAGGACCAGGCCTCCCGAGCTTTGATTGAGAATTTCAATGCTAAATGTGTCTCTCTACACGTCAGGAAGAGTAACCAAGCCACCCTGCACCTCTACTCCAACACACTTAACTTTCAGATCAGTGAAGTGGAGCCCAAGGGTACTACGCAGATGGGGAAGATGCATATGCCATGAAACGGAACCTTACCCATATGGCAGTTGAGCTGAGGTGGCAGCTGGAGCTGAAGGAGAAGGGCAGGCCCGTGGTGCTGGGGCCCAAGTGCAGTCAAGGCCTCCCAGGACAGTGGTGGCGACAGCAAAGACCTCAGTGAGGTCAGCGAGACCATAGAGAGCACGGATGTCAAGGACAGCTCAGAGACCTCTGACTCAGCTTCCTAGACCCTGACTGAGCCCAAACCCCACCAGGCTGCAGCCCCACCTCTCCCTACCCATTAGATTGCCCAATAAAAGTCACCCCTGTCCATGGGCATGGGGGAACGACGACATTTTAAAAGATAGCGACCTACCCAACTGAATGGGAAAAAAAATCCACATTTATGCCCATTTTAAAGAACAGTGGACAGCAGAATGAGGAAATATTAAACAATATTAATATCACATGCAAGTAATTTTTTTCTAAAGGTACTTTTTAAATGTTAGCAGCAGTACATCACTGAGGAGCTGCCAGGTTTTCAAGCCAAATTCAGAAGATTGAGGAATATCATTGCTGATTTCAGGTGGGTGTTGGCTGAAAGCAGAGAACACTATGCAAAGGCATTTGACTGTGTCAATCAAAACAAACTACGGAAAGCCATGAGAAGAATGGGAATTCCAGAACACTTAATTGTGTTCATGCACAATCTGTATGTAGGCCCAAAGGCACTTGTTGAAACGGAAGAAGGGAATGCTGTATGTAAGATCAGAAAGATGTACCTCAGGGTTATATGCTTTCATCATACTTACTTACTCTGTGTGCTGAGCATGTAATCAGAGAAGTTGGCCTCAGGATTGGAGGATGGTTTGTTAATAACCTGTGATATGCAGATGGCACAATCTTGCCTACTGAAATTGAGGAAGAATGAAGCCCTTATTGATGAAAATCAAAACTGCAGCTTTTTAATATGAATTACAACTTGGTTTAAGGAAAACAAATCCTCACAATTTGACAACATCATAAGTGGAGAAAAGATTGACCTTGTCAGGACTTCCTTTTACTGGTATCTACAACTAGTACTCACAGAAGCCATAGTCAAGAAACCAAGTACCATATTGCAGTGAGCAGATCTGCACAAGCCCTTCAAAGTGTTAAAGAGCAAAGATGCCACTTTGAAGGCGAAGATGCACCGGATCCAAGCCATCATATTTCAGTTGCCTCACATGCATGTGAGAGTTGGACAGTAAGGAAGAATACAGATATATTTTAATTATGGTGTTGGCTAAGAATAGAAGAGCCAACAAATTCATTTTTAAAAAATATCTCCAGAATGCTGCTTAGAAGCAAGGATGGTAAGATTTTCTTTCACTTGCTTTTGACGTGGTTTTAGGAAAGACCAGCCCCTGGAAGATGGCATCACACTTGGTAGTTAGAGGATCTTCATAAGCATAGAAGTCCATCAAGAAGAAAGTGGTTGCAGTGTGACTGTGGTGCGAGCCTGGGCAGTGTTTCTCTCTGATGTACCTAGCTAGGAGCACTAAAAGTTGTAGCCAACTTGAAGGCCCTTACCAACAGCAGCACATATCATTAATAAGATGATTGCCCTTTAATTTATTTAACTTTTCATTTATAGATGCAAATATAGATTGCTTTCATTTCTATTTTAATTTTTTTCCATTTTCAATTTTTTTCTAAAACAACCATTCATAGTGAAGTAAAAGTGTTGAATCAAACCTGTATCTATTTATGATGTTAATGAGTCTTTTTCACAAATTCTTAACTTTTGCTAATTGATATCTAGAGCTAACACTTTGAAAGATCTAAATTCTTCAACAATCTAAATTGTGATAGTGCTTGTTTTTTAAAAAGAAAGTTTCAGTATTATTTAGGAATGTATTTGGCAATCACAATTTTTTTAGAAAAAAACAGATTAGAATGTTATTAAGTCCTTAGGTACTCACAAGGGATTAAAAATCATTTTCCTCTACATTGCCTCACACTTTGCATTTATAATGAATTCTGCTTTGTTAAGTAACAAGTTTGTTCTACATTTTAAACAACAAAACACTACCTGTTAATTTATGCTGTGGGAAAACTTCATTTTAAAAGAGACTATAAAGTATGAAAGGCTCGTGACATATCTGTAATTTTCAATTCCAACACTCTCCTCACCCCCCTCAGCTGCCATTGAGTTCATTGCTACGCATAATGATCCTATATAGGATATATATATATATATTCTCAACCTATAGGTCATGATCCCATCGGGGGGTTCTAATGACCCTTTCACAGGGGTTGCCTAATTCGTAACAGTAGCAAAATTAGAGTTATGAAGTAGCAACAAAAATAATTTTATGGTGAGGGGTCACCACAACATGAAGAACTGTATTAAAGGCGACATTAGGAAGGTTGAGAACCACTGCTATTTAGGGTTTCTTAGGATGTAAATATTTACACGTACAGGCAGACTTGCAGTATATTTTTCCCAGTGAGCAGTTGGTAGATTTGTGTTGGTAGTCGTGCAGTTACTGACAGTACCATCAGTCTCCTTTTAAATTCCTTGTTATTAGTGCAGTTACAGAAGGAATCTCTCTTTTTTGCTGACCCTCTACTTGACCAAACATGAACAGGGACTGATCTCTCTAGTGATGTGTCCAAAGTATGTAAGATGAAGGAGCACTTGGTCACATTTGCGATTCTTTTTTAAAGCCACTCATCAGATTCATTGACATTAAGTGGATTCTAACTCATAGCAACCCTATGTAAGGTTTCTAAGGCTGTAAATCTTTATGGGAACAGACAGCTTCATCTCTTCCATGCAACACCTGGTGATTTAAACAGTCATTTTATTTGTTTGTTTCTTTTGGGGTTTTTGTGGGCATCACTGCCCTCTGGTGGGAGTAGGAGGCCCAGCCTTGCTCCTGGAGAGCTGCTGCTGGATTTGAACCACCAACCCTGTGGGCCACAGTCCTGCACACAATCACTATGCCACCCGGCTCAGCCCCCAAACAGTCATTTTTTTCAGGTAGCTTTCCAATACTTATCCAATAGCACCAGTTTTCCTTATTCCTTAATTTTACATTTTTATTATTTAAATGACCTAAAAATTTAATATTTCAGAAATGAATCAACCTTTTTGTTGAAGTGATGGTATAAATTTCAACCCTAAAAATACTAGTGAATTTTGGGAATAAAGAACTAGAGATCTTGAACATCCCCTGTGGTATGAAAAAGGCCACTTTTTACTCTTTGGAAGATAGAACTACAGGGGTGTAGCCTTCATTGATGTGTGGTTCTCATTGAGTTACTGGTTGGTTACCTAAGCAACAAGCAACATTTTTCAGTAGGACAGTGGGGAAAAAGTTGTTTTTTTTTTTGGCATCACTGCTCTCTGGTGGGAGTGGAAGGCCCAGCCTTGCTCCTGGAGAGCTGTTGCTGAATTTGAAAAGCCAACCCAGTGGGTCACAATCCCGCACACAACCACTACGCCACCAGGGCCCAGCCCAGAAAAAAGATTTTAAGAAAGTTTTACTTACAGATTAATCTTTTTTGGGGGGGGTGGGGGTGAGGCGGACATCACTGCCCTCTGGTGGTGGGAGTAGGAGGCCCTGCCTTGCTGCTGGATTTGAACCTCCAACCCAGTGGGCCATAATCCCGCGCACAACCACTACGCCACCAGGGCTCAGCCCCAGATTAATCTTTTTAAGCCTCAGTTTCTTTATTTTAAAACAGGAATAGTAGTTTTAACTTAGAGTGCTATGAGAATTAAACACAATTATTAATATAATACATCTGGCATAGTAAGCTAGATATATATAATATGCTTTTTTTCTACTGCTGTAAGTAAATGTAGCAGTAGATCAAAGAATTGAAGGAGCCCTGGAAGTGTAGTGGTTACCCATTGGACAGCTAACAGAAAGGTCAGCAGTGCGAATTCACTAGACACTCTGTGGGAGAAAGAAGGAATTTTTTTGCTCCCTTTAAGATGTATAGCCTTGGAAACCCAAAGGGGTAATTCCACTCTATCTTAAAGGGTCCCTCAATGACAGGGAGTGAGTAAAATAAGTAATTGAGGCAGTCTTGGTGCACAATGGTTAAAAGGCTTGCAACTTTAAGGTCAGCAGTTCCAATCTACCAGCTGCTCTGATGAGGACAAGAGATGAGGCTTTCTGCTCCTTTAGAGATACATCCTTGGAAACCTTATGGGGTAATTCTACTTTGTTATATAAGAGACATAAATATATTATATATGAGACATAAATGACACAATGGCAGTGGGTTTGAAGCGTTTAAAATGTATCATACTTGGTTTTAATAACAGTAGTTAGCAATCATTGAGTATTTACTGTGTGCCAGAGTTCTAGGTACTTTGCATATATTATTTAATCTCCACAAAGCTGTGAGGTAGATACCTCTTAACCTTATTATATGAAGAAAATTAATGCAAAAGGCTAAGTAATGTTATATTGTATATGTTAGATAGTTAAAGAATTATTGCTCTATGTTATATATTTTGTATCTTTTTTAAATAGGAAGACTTTTATTATGACAGCAGACATATTATGACAGCTTTAGTTTTTAAAAATCTGTTTGAAACATTCATGTCATTTTCTTAAGGAAATCTGTTCTCTTGATAGAAAGTATCACCGTTGGGCAAAAACCTTTGCTGTTTCAGACAAAATATTGTTAATGGTAGGTTAAAATTCCTAACCTTGCACATTTTAGTACTACTTTTGAAGTTGTTTATTTGGTTTCCACAGGGTCGGAATCTGGCAGATCTACGCCGTAGTCAATCGCGGGGCACTTTCACCATTAGCACGACTCTTCGGCTGGGCAAACAGATTTTGGAATCTATTGAAAGCATCCATTCTGTGGGATTCTTGCACCGAGACATCAAACCGGTAGGGGCTTTTTCAGACAGGGTACAGAAGGCCCCTGTTAGCTGCCCTCAAGATTGTCTACAGTGAAAAAAAAAAAAAGAAGAAATTGTTTACAGTAAATTAAAAATACTGTTTCCTGTATTTTTTCTGATTAAATTCAATAAAGTGGTTTTGTTTCTTTTGAGACCTGGAAGCAAAAATGTATAATTTAAAAGGTGATAATTACAAACAATACCTTTTTTTTAATACCTTGTTTTTAAGGATTTTTCTTATGTAATGAAAATGTAGCTATCTTACCAAATTAAAAATTATTTATATTAACAGGCCTTCTTAGTTTTATACTTAAATTGATATCAAGTTTTAGATTCCTTTTTCCTGATACTATTTTCCCCCTACATATGTATATGTTTTTAGGTAGCTTTTAGATGTTGATATTGTATTCTTTGGACTATTTACAACATGACAATTTGGTACTTATAAGAAATTATCAAATTTTAATATATTTATTCTGGTGGATTTTTTTCTCAGAGATTGTCATTTATGCAACTGTGAAACATTTCTATGTTCTTTTTGTTGTTTCATATCTCACAAGAGAAATGACCCATTTCTAATGTACTATTCAAAAAACCCACAGCCTCCCTGTCTGTTCTAACTCACACAACCTTCTAGGACTGTGTAGAACTCCACAAAGGTTCTAAGCTTGAAAATCTTCATAGAAATAGAATGCCCCTCTCTACTCCACATTGCTTCTAATGACCTGGACTGGCTGACTTTTTGGGTAGCAGCCAAAAGATTGACCCACTGCATCGTAATGGGTCCTTTTGGTAGATTACTCTAAATTTATCATATGGTGTTGTATTTGAAAATTATAGTTCTGTGTTGCTGTATTATTTCTAAAATGGGTTTAATTAAAATGCCAACTAAAAGCATTACAGTAGAAACAAATTTAATATAGCCTTTCGTCTACTTTTATTTTTAAACTAGTGTCATTATTTGAGAACCAGAGTGATTTGAAATTTCCATTTTCATCAGCATACTTCCTAAACAGTATTTTTTTAATTGAAGCTAAAAATATGGCTATTTTCTTTACAAATACCTTTGTATGCCTGTTTTTACAAATTTGTAGTCACTTAATATTGTTTACTTTTATTAAGACAAAATGCAAAATATATTTTCATTTAAAAAGTTTTAAGTGGCTTCCTTAAATTATCTCATATTTTAGATATAATAAAATTCTGAATATTCTTAAATTTCTAAGATCTATATTTGTGTTTGTCTACTCTTAATTCCTTCCATTTTAAAAAGTAGGATTTAGGTGTCATGTAAGCTGTGGCTTAGTTTAGAATTTTTTTTTTTTTTAGAATTTTAAGGCATTTAGTATTCAATTTCTAATTAAATCAGTGTTCTATGTTAACTTATAGTTACACACTTATAGTGACCCTACATAGAATTTCAAAGGCTTGTAAATCTTTATGGGTGCAGACAGCCTCATCTTCCTCCTGCAAAGCCTTTCGTGAGTTTAAATAGCCAATTTTGCAATTAGTAGTCAGTCCAGTACTTGTCCACCAGTGTTCCTTTTATCTGATCCTTGCATTGATAAAACATCCAAGGAACCAGTCCCACTGTTGTCACTTAGGTTTGATTCTTATTCATAATGAGTAGGGGAGAGGACCTTTTCCATAAGTTTTCCAAGGCTGTAATTTGTAGAGAAGCAGATTGTACAACTTTTTTCCTCGCTAGCCATACCTCTGACTTTTCAGTTAGCAGCTGAGTGTTTAATCCCTGCATCACCAGGACTCCTAGGCATTAGCAAAACTCATAATTAAATTATATATTAAATACACAGCATCATATATGAAAATAGTCTATTTATAAGGTGTTATGTAGAGTCTAAATAGAATTAAACATAGAAAGGGTAATGTATAAAGAACTAAGTATTTTAAGAATATGTATATTTTTCTTATTAATTTTTCTAGTCAAACTTCGCCATGGGTCGCTTTCCTAGTACATGTAGAAAATGCTATATGCTGGATTTTGGCTTGGCTCGACAATTTACCAATTCCTGTGGTGACGTCAGACCAGTAAGATCTTTCATATTATTAAACGCTTTAGAATAAAAACTATTATTAATAGTATCACCCTTAAGAAATGCTTATTATCAGAATGGATATCACCCAAGAAGTGGCACATCTATTTTGTGATTAAATTATAGAATTATGTTAATAATTTTTATTACCGAAAGTTGTAGCATGTAAAAAAAGAACATTAGAGGCTAATTTAGAGTGGTCTTGTAAGTGGAGACAGTAACCCTATGGGATAGAGTTTTTGCATTCTGAGGCCCTTTCTACGTGCTACACGAATGGAATCAGAAGAAAAATGAAAGGGTTAATGCCATGGTTCAGAAATAAATGATGATGACTGAAATAGGGCATTAGTATGGAACGTGAAAATGGTGAGATGTGCTTATATTTTAGGATAAATTTTGCAGAGTGATTCAACAAGATTTGCTTCTGTGTTAGATGTAGGAAGTGAAAGGACTCTAGAATGAGTCCTAGATTTTAGGACTTAATAATTAGTCATGTTATTAGCCACAATTGAGAAAAGGATGCGTGGGTCTAATGAAAGAAAAATTAAGAGTTTTCTACAAGTTTGAAGGAACTCATAGATTCCAGATGAAAACAACAACAACAAAGGTTATATATGCAATCCTGAAGCTCACCAGAGAAATTAGGGTTGAAGGTATTAGAGAATTTGAAGTCATTTGCTTATAAATGGTGTTTTTTAAAAAATGGAACTGGATGAGATTACCTAGGGCTGTGATCGGCAAACTGCGGCTTATGGGTCATATGCGCCTCTTTCAGTGTGAATGTGCGGCTCTGAAGTAACCTTGAAAACGTGAAGGTTATTATTTCAGATCACTGTGATTTCATTTGTTTGGAAAAACATTTAAGGTTCTTGAGTGATTTTGCAGTTGTTACGAGGGACAGGATTGGCTCTTCTGTCTCAAGATGAGTCTGAGGAGTTGGGAATCTTTGACAACTTGATGAAGGATAGAGAAGGACTATAAGGCAGACAAGAAAACAGTAGGAAAAACATCCAGTGAGGTAGGAGGAAAATGAGGAAAGTTTCTTGGGAGGCAGGAGAAGAAAGTGCTTCAAGAAGGGATATAGGATTATCAGCTGTGTCAGATGCTGCAGACATGTAAAATGGAAACTGAAGACTGACCATTTGGATTTGGCAAGGTGAACACTATTGGTGATTTACAAGAGTGCAGTCAAACAACAGAAACCTAAATGGAGAGTTGGGGAGCAGAAGAAGGGGAATATAGGAAAGTGGCTTGCTATGAAGAGGAGAAGTGAAATGGGAAATTGTTGAAGGAGAAATAAACTTTTTCTTTATACGCTAGTTCTCTGTCCTTCCTTTTCATTCCTCTCCTCTTCTTTAATGACAGTTACTGTAGCACAATTGTGAACTGATGGTCGTTGGTCGACACGTGGTGAAACTTGATGTAGAGCAAACAGGAACAGTTACAGGAGACAAACCCTTACATAACTGACAGGGAATCCAGAATGCGAATAGGTTTGTCTGTGAGATTCGCGAAGGAGTAATTATTCCTTCTACCGTGAGAGTAAGTTGAATGGGTAGACATTTGGATATGGTATTAGGAAGTTGAGGAAAGTATTTTTTTAATCTTTTTATTGGGATCCCCCAGATTTCATTGCATTCCATAGTTCAATCACATCAAGCAGTGTTGTGCATTTGCTACAACAATCAGTTTCAAAATATTTTCTTCTTGAACTATGTATCCTCTTTATCAGCTCCCCTTTATCCCTCCCTCCATAGATGCTTATTTAACCCTATAGCGCCTTAATTTCTAATTTCAGGGAAAAAAAATTTTTACTTTCATAGTTATCAATATATGTAACAACCAAGATATACTTAAAATATATAAAATTTGCAGTGTTTTATAAATGTAACCAAATTGTCTCAGTCGTCCATGGATTTATAATACAAGAATAAAAAATGTGCCTTCATTTCTATACTGTTTTTCATCTTACTTTATTATTAAATAGGAAAACAGAAAACTTTTTTTTTTGGGGGGGGGGGGGCATCACTGCTCTCCGGTGGTGGGAGTAGGAGGCCCAGCCCCACTGCTGGAATTGAACCTCCGTCCCAGTGGGCTGCAGTCCCATGCACAACCACTACGCCACCAGGGCTCAGCCCAGGAAAACAGAAAACTTTATAAAATATAATACAAATTTTATTTGTTTATAATTTTAGTTTGTGTGAAACTGAACAAAACAATTGTGTGTGATACAAAGATGAACTTTGAAAAAAAAAGATGAACTTTGTATTTGCTGCAGAAAAATACTGGTTCACTCTTTCAATTTACATTTTCACATCTTCCTCTGTTTGTGACCTCAGAGTAATGGTGAATACCATCCAAACGAGTATCTCTTCCAGGGATACATTTGGTTTGAATAGCAATATAATTAAAATTTTACATTGTAAAATCAAAAATTTTAAATAAATATGCATTTTATTTATCAATTTCATCCATATTAGGATCTGGTTCTTTGAGTCTATAACACTTCCATCTAGGTCATAAATTTCCTGTTTTCCATAAAACAAACCACAATCCATGCTGTGATAATTTTTGTTACCTTTGATTCAAAAGATGAGCATAACGAATTCATTACGTTTTGAAAAAGCAGAAGTATATAATAATATTTTATGAGTATTACACCTTTGACAAAAGCTATAGTTTTATGAACATATACAAAAAATATCAATACTAAAACTTTACTAGATTGAAAATTATCATAAAATGCATTGAACGCCGATGACCACTTTCATAAAATGCATTGAACGCCGATGACCACTTAACCTCAAACGCACAATCTGTCAAATCATTTGCCACTATTTAAGCATTTTGCTGCTAAAATGCGTGACTAGCGGTATGCATTTATACTAGTACAGTGCGATGATTTCATAGACATCATCGTTGGCTCCAAAAGCTTTATAATTTCAGTAACAGTTACGTTTTAATTAAATATTAGGAAAACTTCGGGCTCAATGCTATAGGGTTAAAAAAATTATTTTGGTCCCATCTTACACCAGTCAATATATCTACTCACATGCAATTCTGTTGTTTGAGTGTGGTTACACAATCATCAGTATTATCAGCAACCCCTACCCGCTTTCCTCCCCTCAATTCCCATTCCTTCAGGGAACTATTATTCCTAGTATTATTTCTTTTTCTTTCTTTCTTTCTTTTTTTTTTTGTGGCATCACTGCCCTGGTGGGAGTAGGAAGCCCAGCCTTGCTCCTGGAGAGCTGCTGCTGGATTTGAACCGTCGCCCTGTGGGCCGCAGTCCTGCACACAATCACTATGCCACCAGGGCTCAGCCCTAGTACTATTTCTATCTTGGCTTTTATGTATCCAACAATCTTAATTATACAAATGCATTTACACAAGTCTATTGTGATTAATGAGGGGTAAAACAAATAAAAGCCGTAATAGTAAGGAAAGAAAATCTTTTGTTTGTTTGTTTTGGGGGGGCATCACTGCCCTCTGGTGGTGGGAGTAGGAGGCCCAGCATTTGCTCCTGTGGAGCTGGAATTGAACCTCCATCCCAGTGGGCCGCAGTCCTACGCACAACCACTACGCCACCGGGGCTCAGTCCAAGGAAAGAAAATCTTACAGAACTAGAGGGTTGTTATGTGTTTGATCAGTGCTATACCACACCCTGGATTTATTGCCCCTTTGTGTAACCCTTCCTTTTTTTTTTTTTAAGAAATCATTTTATTGGGGGCTTGTACAGCTGTTATCACAATCCATACATATATCCATTGGATCAAGCATATTTGTATATATGTTGTCATCAACTTTTTCAAAACATTTTCTTTCTATATGAGCCCTTAGTATCAGCTCATTCCTCCCTTCCCACCTCTCCTGAACCCTTGATAATTTATAAATTATACCTTTTTTTTCTTTCACTGACCACTGTCTCTCATCACCCACTTTTCTTAACCTAGTAGGGTTTAAAAAATTTTTTTTAATCTTTTTATTGGGGGCTTATGCAACTCTTCATCACAATCCATACATCCATCCATTGTGTCAACCACATTTGTACATTTGTTGCAATCATCATTTTCAAAACATTTGCTTTCTACTTGAGCCCTTAGTATCTGCTCACTTCTTCCCCCATCTCCTAAACCCTTGATAATTTATAAATCATTATTATTTTTTCATGTCTTAGACTGACTGATGTTTCCCTTCATCTACTTTCTGTTGTCCATCCCCCTGGGAGGGGGTTATGATCAGTTCCCTCCTATCTCCCCTTACTTTTACCCTTACCCTCCTGGTATGACTACTCTCAATATTGGTCCTGAGGGGTTTATCTGTCAGGATTCCCTGTGTTTTCAGCTCTTATCTGTACCAATGTACATGCTCTGGTCTAGCCAGATTTGTAAGGTAGAATTGGGGTCACGATAGTGGGGAGTGGAGGAAGCATTACAGAACTAAAGGAAAGTTGTGTTTTTCATTGGTGCTATACTGCACCCTGACTGGCTCGTCTCTTCTTTGTGGACTCTTCTGTAAGGGGATGTCTAGTCATCTACAGAAGGACTTTGGGTCTCCACCTCACACTCCCCTTCATTCACATTGATGTGATTATTTTGTTCTTGGTCTTTGATGCCTGGTAGCTGATTCCATCGACACCTCATGATCACACAGGCTGGTGTGCTTCTTTCATATGGGCTTTGTTGCTTCTCAACTACATGGCCACTTGTTTATCTTCAAGCCTTTAAGATCTCAGACACTTTATCTTTTGATAGCCAAGCACCATCAGCTTTCTTCACCACATTTGCTTATGTACCCATCTTGTCTTCAGCAATCATGTTGGGAAAGTGGGCATCACAGAATACCATGTTATTAGAACAAACTATTCTTGCGTTGAGGGAGTACTTGAGCGGAAACTCAATGCCTGTCCTCTACCTTAATACTTAATATATAAATATATGCACATAGATCTATTTCCCTATGTTTTTATAAAAACATAGGGCTGAGCCTTGGTGGCGTAAGTAGTTGAGTGCAGTACTGCGGTCTGCGGGCTTGGCGGTTGAAATCCAGCAGCAGCTCTCAGGAGCAGCACTGGGTAGTGCCCATGACCACCAGAGGCAGTGATGCTCCCCCCCCCAAAAAAAAATCTGAAAAAGTAAATTTACATGTGTTCTTATCTGTATATAGACCTCTATAAATGCCCTTTGCTTCCTAGTTCTTTCCTCTACTTCCTTTACTTCTCTCTTGTCCCACTCTCATGTTTGGTCTTCATTCAGATTTCATTAATTACTCTCAGCTACACTGCCCTTGACCAAGCCCTACCAGGCATCTTATGCCCTCCTCACCATCAGTTTAATGTCACTTGTTCTCTTGTCCCTGGATTTATTGATTCTCTTCTTCCTTTCCCCTGCCTTCCTCTGTCCCATGTCCCCTGGAACCATCAGTCCTGTTGTTTTCTCCTCTGGATCGTTTATCCCAACCTATCTTATCTAGATAGACATACTGAGACAGTAATAAGCACAAAAACAAGGCAGAGCAAAGCAAAACAAAAGAAAACAAAAGAAAAAAATAAAACAGAAAGAACAACCAATAACAAAGAAAAGTTGACTATGGGAGTATTTTCTGGTCTAGTCTGATGGGGTGCTTTACCCAGGCTCCAAAGTCTATTTTTGGTATTCCCTGGGGTCTTCATTGCTTTGTTCCCTTTGCTGCTTTATTGCATGCTTTTAGTGTTTCGTACTCTCCGTGTGGGGGGGTCAGATCGAGCACAACTCCCACACTGTGTCACCAGTGTTGTCCCCCATAGTATTGTGGTCAGTGTGGGACATTTTGTTTCATGGTGGAGCCACCCGGAAGGTTCTCTCTATGTGTTAGCTGCTTTGAGCGGGAATATCATCCTTGGGGCTTGGCGAACCAAGATGTATTCCACTCTTTCTCCTTCCCTCTTCATTTGTTCTTGTGTGCTCTGATCAGATGGGTCCTTTTCCCTGAGCTGTAGCTTCATCGCTGTCCTCTGAAATGCATTCTTCTGGAAAGCAGAGTGGTAGAGATGTGATCCATGTGTTTGGGATTGGAGCCGGCTCTGCAGACCTCGTTGTTAGTTTCCTGCTTCATGCTGGTATGCTGCATTCAAATCTTGGTGCACTGGGTTGAAGTTTGGTCCCTCTTTCCTTCTCCTGTTGAGATATAGACAATACCCTTCCCTTCGGTGGGTTAGTGCCTTCTTCCCCTGCTACCCATGTCTTTTTCTTCCTTCTTTCCTTCCTTGCTTGCTTTCATTTTTCGCTTGTTTTTCAGTTGGCCACTATATGTATCCCTGGATTGGGTCTGGCCCCTGCCATGGTACCTGGACCTAATGCCAGGAATTTATGTATATAGTAGCTTTTCCCTTGTGCCCCTTTTGCTTTTTTATGCTTACCTCAGCAGACTCATGTTGTATTTGCCCTTTGGTGCTTGGCTTACTTTGCTTAGCATAATTTCCTTCACATCTTCCCATGCAACGATATGCTTCATATGTTCATCATTGCTTTTTAGCGATGCATTGTATGTACCAGGTTTTAATTCATTTATCTGTTGATGGAAATTTGGACTGTTTCCAACTCCTTGCAAATTGTAAACGGTGGCTGAGCCCCGGTGGCGTAGTGGTTGTGCGCGGGACTGCGGCCCACTGGGATGGAGGTTCAATTCCAGCAGTGGGGCTGGGCCTCCTACTCCCACCACTGGAGAGCAGTGATGCCCAAAAAACTAAAAAAAAAAACAAAGCAAATTGTAAACGGTGCCGCAATGAACATTGGAGCACAGATATCTGACTGTGGTTTGTTTCTTGCCTTTTCTGGGTATATGCATAGTAGGGGAATTACTGGGTCATACGGTAGCGCAGTTTCCGTGTTTTGCCAAATTGATTTCCATAATGGCTGTACTTACCTACAGGTCCACCAGCAGCGAACGAGAGTTCCTATCTCCCCATCCACAGCCCATCCACTTTTGTTATTTTCTGATTTTTTGAATTGGGCTATCTCTGATGGTATTAGGTGGTATCTCATAGTTATTTTAATTTGCATTTCTCTTTGACTAATGATCATATCCATAAGCATATGACATATGCCTATTGGCTATTTCTTCCCCTGTGAAACTTTTGTTCCATGTCCTTTGTCCACCTCCTTAGTGGGCAATTAGTTTTTATCTTATTATAAGATAGCAGAGTATTATAGATTTTAGTAATAAGGCCTTTGTCTGATGTGTCATTGCTAGAGATGTTTTCCCAATCTGTAGGCTCTCATTCCTCTCGGTGAATTCTTTCCACGTCCATAAATGTTTTATCTTCAGTATATCACACTTGTCAATTTGTGACTAACCCGTGTTTGTGTCCTTCCCTATTTCTGATAGCCTATGTATTTTCTGTGCCAAAGTTCTCATGTTGGTCCCAATTCCTTCATTGAAGGCCCTAATAATTTTGAGTTTTACCTCAAGGTCTGTGATCTTGAGTTTATTCTTGTGCATGGAGTTAGGTTGGGGTCTTCATTTTTCTGTAGGTATCCATTTTTTTCCAGCACTGCTTGTTGAAGAGGGCATCTGCTTCCCATTTGATATTTTTGGGGCCCTCATCAAAGATCAGTTGTCGGGCTGAGCCCTGGTGGCGTAGTGGTTGTGCACGGGACTGCGGCCCACTGGGTCAGAGGTTCAATTCCAGCAGTGGGGCTGGGCCTCCTACTCCCACCACCGGAGAGCAGTGATGCCCAAAAAAACAAAAACAAAAACAAAGATCAGTTGTCTATATACTGACGACTTTATTTCTGGGTTTCTAGTTCTTTTCCATTGGTCTGAGTATCTGTCATTTTACAATACCATGCTGTTTTGATCTCTGTGACTGTATAAATAGATGCTAAAGCAAGCCTTCCAACTGTGTCTTCCTCCTTGAGTCTCCCGTCTTGGCTTCTTTCCCCTCCATATGAAGTTGGTAATCCATTTTTCCAATTCTTTGAAGAAATAATTTTTCCAATTATTTGCCCTCTTGTGGGAGTGGGAGGTCCAGCCTTGCTCCTGGAGAGCTGCTGCTGGATTTGAACCGCCAAGCCAGTAGGCCACAGTCCCGCACTCAATCACTATGCCACCAGGGCTCAGCCTAAGTATTGTACTGGGATAGCATTAAACTTACATAGTGTCTTGGTAAATGACATCTTTATTATATTGAGTTTTCCAGTCCACGAGCATGGGATAGTCTACCATTTTTTGAGGGCACTCTTAGTTTTTTGTAATAGTGTTCTGTAGTTTTCCTTGTACAAATCTTTTGGGTTTTTTTAATCCCTAGATATTCCACTTTTTGCTTGGCTATTATGAAGGGTGGGTTCTATTTTATTTATCCCTTCTGTGGTCTTGTC
>PVJH01037525.1:0-17888 GCA_004026705.1 Nesogale talazaci | reverse complement strand
CTTTGCTCCTGTGAGCGGGAATTGAACCTCCATCCTAGTGGGCTGCAGTCCCGCCCACAACCAGTACGCCACCGGGGGTCAGCCCACAATAATTATTTTTCAGTTACTAATTCCATTATGTTTAGAAGCCCAATGCACTATCTGTTGCACAACAGAGATTCCATTATGTTTAAATAATGAAATTATTAAATAATTTTCTCTTTTCTCTAGTTCTAGAACTTGACTTTCTCAGACAATGCTAAGTAATGAAATTCCAGTGCCTAGCCCTAGGAATGAAAACTTTCTTCCTTCTCTCTCTCTCTCTCTGTCTCTCTCTCTCTCTCTGTCTCTCTGTCTCTCTCTGTCTCTCTGTCTCTCTCTCTCTATTTTTCTCTAATCCTAGAAAACTTTCTTCCTTAACATCTGTTTGCTTCAGAGAGAAGAGACAAAGTTGTCCTTTCTCTTCTGAAGTTGGAGGGAGGAAACCAAGTTTAAGAAGCCAAACCAGGGCCGCGCCCAGTGGTGTAGTGGCTATACACGGGACTGCGGCCCACTGGGATGGAGGTTCAATTCCCGCTCACAGGAGCAAAGGCTGGGCCTCCTACTCCCACCACCTGAGGGCAGTGATGCCCCCCCAAAAAAAAAACAAAAACAAAAAGAAGCCAAACCAAATCCACTGTCCTTGACTCAATTGCAACCCTGAGGACAGAGGGAAATGGTCTCCCTGGTGTGCACATGAGGGTAAATCTTTACTGAAGCAGCTGCCACCTTTCTCCTGTGAAGCAGCTGGGAGGAATGAACCACTCACCTCTGGGTTGGCAGCTGAGTGCTTTACCCATTGTGTCACCAGGCCCCCTAAGAATCATACACAGGGCTGAGCTCCAGTGGCGTAGTGGTTGAGTGCGGGACTGTGGCCCACAGGGTTGGCGGTTCAAATCCAGCAGCAGCTCTCCAGGAGCAAGGCTGGGCCTCCCACTCCCACCAGAGGGCAGAGATGCCCCCCCCCCAAAAAAAACCATTAAAAAAGGAATCATACACAATAGCAGTCAGAATAGGATCTTTCTTTCTTATTTATTTATTTATGTATTTAGGTTTTCTGTGGGCATCACTGCCCTGGTGGTGGGAGTAGGGGGCCCAGCCTTTGCTCCGTGGAGCTGGAATTGAACCTCTGTCCCAGTGGGCCGCAGTCCCGCGCACAACCACTACGCCACCGGGGCTCAGCCCCAGGACCTTTCTTTTTAAAAATTGTTTTCTTGGGGGCTTACACGACTCTGATCACAATCCGTCCGTCCATCCCTTGTGTCAGGAGCTCCAGTGGCACAATCGCTTGCACAGGCCCTTAGACACACGTTCACTGTGTCAAGCACATTTGCTGCTGTCATCATTCTCAAAACGCTTTCTACTTGAGCCCTTGGTTTCGGCATTTTTCCCCTTCCTCACGAACCCTTGATAATTTATAAATTATTATTATTTTCCCATTTCTTACACTGTCCGATGTCTCCTTTGACCTACTTCCCTGTTGTCCGTCCCCCAGAGAGGAGGTTTCATGTAGAGCCTTATTATCGGTTCCCCCTTTCTACCCGCCTTCCCCTTCCCCTTCCCCTCCTGCTACTGCTGCTCTCATTATTGGTCCTGTGGGGTTATCTGGAGTCCCTGTGTTTCCAGCTCTTCTCTGTACCAGTGTACATCCTCTGGCCTAGCTGGATTTGTAAGGTAGAATTGGGGTCATGATAGTGGAGGGAAGGGAGCATTAAAGAACTAGAGGAAAGTTGTATGTTTCATCGGTGCTGTACTGCACCCAGACTGGCTCATCTCCCCCCAAATAAAACCTTTCACACACACACACACACAAATTTTGTTTTCCTGCCCAATGCGGGGACTGATCATGAAAAGGTTTGTTCCACTGTTAAAAGGCAGCCCTGGGAGAACCTGCTTCAGCTGGTGAACCACCGTGTGCAGTCACCTTAAAACATTCAAAACAAGCTGTGATGGTAATTGGACATCACAATGAGTATTTGAAGCATGCTGTTGCTGTTAAAATTTGCATCTCCAATTCCCTAAAGGCATAATGACTGGCAATCTTTGTCTTGGGGACAGTGGAGGACGGTTGAAGCCACACAGCAGCCTTTAGCGACTTCCTCTTTCCGATGTGCTGTGTGCTACCCACCAAGCCAGGTGAGGCGGCCATGGCACCACGCTCGTCCTGTTGGAAAGGACCATCAGGTTCTGGCTCACGGTGACCCTCCGCACCTCAGAATGGAGCGCAGCCCCCCAATTCATCCTCCCCGTCATGGGCTGCTAGGCTTGAGCGTCTGGCTGTAGCCACTGAGTCGACCCAACTCTCCACTTTGGCAAGCGCGCGGGCCTTCTCCTGCTTGTGGGTCGGGAGGATGAGAGGCTGTGGGAACTGAGGACTGGAAGAGGGGAAGGCAGCCTCAACTTGACCCTGGTGGCCCGGGGCTTGGAAGACCAGCACTCGTGTTTAGAGGAAGACTTCCACAGCCCGGAGATAAAAATAACACCAAATACCCATTCTCCTCTTACAGGGAGGTTTCTTCACAATTGCCCTCTATGAAAATGCTAGTACAAGCTGCCTTCTACCGCCCCTGGAGGCCTGTCTGGAAGGTTCTTTTGTCCCTTTCACTCGACGAGAGACCTTCCCTGGTCTCTTGATTGGCAAATGCTCATCAGGAAGTGCCCCTCTAAGGAAAGCAGGCAGTCTAAGAGTCACACACTGCACCTTCCCTTGTGTGTGTGTATGTGTGTGTGTGTGTGTGCGCTTCCTTACTCCATAGCCCCATGTGGACGAAACCTGACAGTTCCTCTCTTGGTGGCCTGTCTTTCTGTCTCCCGTGTTCTGTAATGTGGGGCTGGTCCCGACAAGAAGAGGGAAAGTTTCCTTCTTTCCCCGTGTGAGGGTTCTGGGGTGGGTTACCTGGGTTCTGGTTGCACAATGCTGAAAGAATTCATGCGGCAGACGCACCTTGGTGAGGCCAAGCGACCCTTAGAAAGTGACCAGATTTTAACATAGGTAAAGCGGGACACCACTGAACGGGGGAAGAAGGGGGATACTATACTCGTCTTTCCTGCTGTTCCCTGGCTTGTCATGCATTCTTTCCAAAAATCGGGACTTTTTAAAAATGATGCGGGGAAAATTGTTTAAAATCGGGACTGTCCCGCCAAAAGCAGGGCGTCTGGTCACTTTACAAGGAAAGGAACGTCTCAGGTAGTGCAGGCTCAGAAGATGCACGCGGTGGGTGTAAGATATGAAAATAATGCTCGTTTATCATTTATCAACGGGTCACAAAGGTGGCAGGGAGGGGGAGGGGAAAAGGAGCGGATACCAAGGGCTCAAAAGAAAGTAAATGCACAGAAAGGAATGATGGTGGCATGTACAAACATGCCGGATACAATGGATGTATGGATTGCTTTAAGAGTTGTAAAAGCCTCCAATAAGATGATCTCTTGATAAAAATAGCATGAGTAAAAGAAAATAATGAAAATATAATGTGGATGGAATAAAACCTTTGGGGTCTTCACTTGCTGGTGGGGCATGACTCCACATAAGAAGAAACAGGTGCCATGATCTATTCATAACTGGAAGTTGGATTGTGCGAAGTATGATTCTAGGAAAAGTGGCCATCATAAAAAAATGAAGTGGAATGCATAAAAATCAATCTTCTGCACCTTAGTGAACTAAAGTGAACTGATAGTGGCCATTTTGAAGCAGGTGTACGATTTCCCACGCCAGGAGTGGCAGATACAAGGGGAACAGCATTGCATTCATCTTCAAAAGGGACATTTGAAGGTCTATCTTAAAGTGCAATGTGATAGGATAAAATCTATCTTTCGGGAGAACCAACTTCAGGGATCTACACGTAGCCTCCTCTCTGGGACACGGACAACAGGGAAGCGAGTGTTGGGACACATTGTACAGTGTACAGGATGAAAAAAATAATTTGTAAATTACTAAGCATTCAAGGGGAAGTGGGGGAGGAAGGGTAATGTAGGGAGCGGATACTGGGGGTTTGGAAGGAGGAAGGATGTTTTGAGAGGGATGATGGCAGTGGGTGTGTAAAAGTGGCCTGCATACAATTGATGTTGTTATGGATTGGGATGGGAGTTGTATGGGCCCCCAATAAAATGATTCATTAAGAAAAGGGGGGGAGGGGAAAGGGGAGTTTTTTTAAATTAATTAATTAATTAATTTTTGGGGTGGGGGCATCACTGCTCTCTGCTGGTGGGAGTAGGAGGCCCAGCCCCACTGCTTTAATTGAACCTCCGTCCCAGTGGGCCGCAGTCCCGCGCACAATCACTACGCCACCGGGGCTCAGCCCGAGTTTTTTTTTTTAAAGAGGAGCTTGTACCAAGGACTCAAGTGGAAAATGTTTGGAAATGTATGTGGCAGCATGTGTGCAAATGTGCTTGATACAAATGATGTACTGAACGTTGTAGTAGCTGTAAGAGCCCCCAATAAAATAATTTAAAAAAACAAAACAAAAAGGAAGAACCCATTTATTACATCTCAATTTGAAAGCAATAAAGAAAAATTCAAACTTTGAAAAAAAAAATCTATTTTTCACTAGGAAATCCAGTCAATACAACTATTCGGCAAATTTATGATAAGCCACAATAGCTAATGAATAATATTGATAAAATTATTTTCTGATGAATGAAAAAAAATTTCAGCCTGAAATTGATCAAATATACAATCAAGATGCGTTTCTAGTCATTGTCAATTGGAATGATATCAAGGAAGGAACACTAGTTGGAAAATATGGCCTTGGTGACAGAAGTGAACCTGGAGATTGCATGATAAAATTTTGTATAGTCAATGACCCTTTTTTCAACAGCTCAAAAGACAACTGTACACTTCTCTAAATTAGAGTAAGCAGAAAACAAAGTGACTACATTTGTGGGAAGAGAAAATCGAGAAATGAAATATTAGCAGGTAAAAGCAGACCAGCAGACCATCAACTGCTCAGATATAAGTTCAGATTGAAGCTGAAGAAAATGAAACAAGTCCAAGAGAGTGAAAATACAACTTTGAGTTCATCCTACCTGAATTTCAGATTTGAAATTCTGAACAGTGATAACCTTATGAACGGCACACATGAAAAGAAGCAAAAAATCCTTAAAAATAGAGGAAAGATACTCCCACCACTTGAGGGCAGTGATGCCCCCCCCCCAAAAAAAAACCAAAAAAAAATTGAATTTACTTATTTTTGGCTGAGCCCCGGTGGCGGAGTGGTTGTGCGCGGGACTGCGGCCCACTGGGACAGAGGTTCAATTCCCGCTCACAGGAGCAAAGGCTGGGCCTCCTACTCCCACCACCAGGGCAGTGATGCCTTAAAAAAAAATGAAAAAAAATAGAGGAAAGAAAGAAAAGAGATCAAAGTCCATGTCAAAAGAGACACTGAAATTTGCTCTTGATGGTAGAACAAGTTTCCATTGCTAAGGCAAAGTGGAAAAAATGCTAAAGAAATAGCTGAATGGAAAATGTCAAAGAGCAGATCAGGAAGACAAAGTATTATAATAACATGTGCAAAGACCCAGAGTGAGAAACCAAAAAGAAAGAACAGCATACCTGAAACTGAAAGAACCAAAGGGAAAAAGTCAAGCTTTAAATTCAATAGTGAAAGATTCTACGGGGAAAATATTGAATGTTATTGTTGTCAGGGAGCCATGGGATTGACTCTCCCTTTTGCACAATAGAACAACACACCAGCCAGGTCTGCACCATCTTCACAATGGTTCTTATGCTTGAGCCCTTTGATTTCAATAGTAGTTTTATTGACATAGCTTACACATTCCAATAGATCCACTCACATACAATCCTCTTGTTCAACCCCATTGGGTGGAGTCACACAATCATCAGTGCTCTCAACCCTTTTCCCCCTTCCTCCACCCTCCCACTTCCTTTGGCTTCAGGGCGTCATTACTCCTGTCACTGTTTCTGAGACGTCATCTATGTCCACTACTGTGTACCGAGCAATCTGAAATGTACAAATGAACATATGCCAATCTAGCATGATTAATGAGGTATACACATAAAGAACTTAATAGTCTGGGGAGGAAATCTTAAAGTATTAGAGTCTAGTTATGTGGTTCATCAGGACCATATTGCACCCTGGATTTATTGCTCATTCCATGTCGCCCTTCTGAGAGGGACTGACCAATTATCTTGCCAGTGGGCTTTGGGTCTCCACTATGTCCACGCCCCTTCACATCAATTTGGTTGTGCGTCTTTGATCCCGTGGACACCCCGTTGTCATGCAAACTAGTATGCTTCTTCAGTGTAGGCTTTGTTGATTCCCTGCTAGATGGCTGCTTGTTTAATTACTGGCCTTTAAGACCCCAGATGCTATATCTTTTGATAGCCAGGCACCCATTTGCTTATGCACCCATTTTATCTTCAGCGATTGTGTCAGGGAAGTGAGTCTCACACACTGTCACATTATTAGAACAAACCATTCTTTTTTTTTAAATTTTTTAAATTTTTTATTTTAGGCATCACTGCCTTCAGGTGGTGGGAGTAGGAGGCCCAGCCTTTGCTCCTGGGAGCTGGAATCGAACCTCCATCCCAGTGGGTCGCAGTCCCGCGCACAACCACTACGCCACCGGGGCTCAGCCCTAGAACAAACATTCTTATGCTGAGGCAAGACTTAAGGAGAAATCCAGAGTCCATCTGTTGAGCCCACTGTCAATCCACCTCCTGAGGACCTGCTCCTCCAGTTTACCAAACATAATGTCCTTATCCAGGGACTGGACGCTCCTTTAAACATGCCCAGTATGTTAGATGAAGTCACACAATCTTTGTCTCTGGCCTTATTTCTTCTAAGAGAGATGCTCTTATAACAATCCATGCATTCATTGTATCAAGCACGTTTGTATGTATGTTACCATCATCCTTTTTCTTTTTTCTTTTTGGCCATCATCCTTTTCTAAACAGTTTCATTCTACTTGAACCCTTGGTATTGCTTCTCTCCCCCCTCTCCCTCCCTCCCCCTTCCCTGGTTTGTGCTTTTAGCCGTCCATGGTACTTTCAATATTCTTCCCCTATACCACAATGCAAATGCATTGATAGTCTTCCTTTTTTTTTCTCAATAAGAGGTAAAAATATGGAACGCTTCACAAATTTGCATGTCATTCTTGCCCAGGGACCATGCTAATCTTCTCTGTAGGGTTCCAATTTTAGAACATGCACACGTGCTGCTGCTGAAGCAGTCTTCCTTACTCACTGTCCAACTTCCACATGCGTAGAAGGCAATTGAAAATCTCCTGGCTTGGGCTGAGCCCCGGTGGCGCAGTGGTTGTGCGCGGGACTGCGACCCACTGGGATGGAGGTTCAATTCCAGCTCCCAGGAGCAAAGGCTGGGCCTCCTACTCCCACCACCTGAGGGTAGTGATGCCTAAAAAAAAAATAAAGTTTAAATTAAAAAAAAAAGAAAATCTCCTGGCTTGAGTCAGACCCACCTTAGTCTTCAAAGTAACATCCTTGCTGTTCAATCCTCCAAAGAGGTCTTGTGCTGCAGATTTACCTAATACAAGGCATCCTTTGATCTCTTGATTGCAGCTTCTATGAGCATTGATTGTGAATCCAAGCAAGACCCAATCCTTGACCAGTTCAGTCTTTTCTCCCTTGATCATGTTTTCACCCAAGGTCCCAGGGGTGAGGATTGGGGTCTTCTTGACGGTGAGCTGTAATCCACACTGAAGACCGCAGTTCTTCACCTTCATCAGCAAGCACTTCAGGTCCTCGTCACTTTCAGGCAGTGAGGTTGTGTCATCTGCATACCAAGAATTGTGAATACATTTTCCACCAAACCTGATGCAGCATTCTTCTTCATAGAATCCAATCTATCTGCTTATCTGATCTGCATACAGTGTGAATAAGTGTGGCGAGAGGCTGCCACCCTGACACACACCTTTCCTGATTTTGAACCATGAAATATTCCCTTGCTTTGTTGACACTGCCTCTTGAGCCATGTCCCAGTTCTGAAGGAGCAGAATGAAGTATTCTGGAATTCCCATTCTTCTCAGAGCTATCCATAGTTTGCCGTGACCTGCAGAGTCGAATGCTTTTGCATACCCCATGAAACAGAAGCTAACATCTTTCTCCTATTCTCTGTTTTGAGTCAAGATCCTCTGACATCAGCAATAATATCCATGTTCCACATCCTCTTTCAAACCCAGCCTGAAACTCTGATTGTGACCTGTAAAAAACATACTGCTGACACACTATTGGACAACCATCAGCAAGATTCTACTTCCAGATAACATCAGCGATGTCACTTTCCTTTGGGATGCGCACAAAGATTGATCTCTCCCAGTCATTTGGTGAAGTAGCCATCTTCCAAGTCCCCTGGCATAGATAAGTGAGTGTTTCCAGTCCCTGGCAACTTGTTGTAACATTTCAATTGGTATTTTATCAATTTCTGGGGTGCTGTTTCGGGTTAATGCTTCTTCCTTAAGTACCGTTGGTTCTGGCTCATCTGCTACCTCCTGAAATGGTGGAACGTTGTCGACTAGTTCTCTTTGGTACAGTTGAATGCTGAAGGAGACATCCAAATGAGATTGAAAGTATACACAGACCCACTCTATTCTGTTGAAGTGGATGGAAGCACTTGCTGATGAAGACCAAGGATCGCAGTTTCAGTGTAGATAATGACTCAATGTGAAGAAGACCAAACTCCTCCCAACGGGACCAATAGGTATCATCCCAATAAATGGAGAAAAGATTGAATTTGTCAAGGATTTTTGTCTTGCTTGGATCTACAATCAATGCTTATGAAAACAGCAGTCAAGAAATCAAAGGACATAGGCATTGGTTAAATCTGGTGCACAAGATTCCTTTAATGTCTTGAAAACCAAGGAGATAACTTTAAGCACTAAGGTGCACCTGACTCAAGCCATGGTATTTTCTTTAAAAAAAATTTTTTTTTTAGGCTGAGTCCCGGTGGCACAGTGGTTGTGCACAGGACTGCGGCCCAGTGAGATGGAGGTTCAATTCCAGCAGCAGCTCCACAGAAGCAAAGGCTGGGCCTCCTACTCCCACCACCAGAGGGCAGTGATGCCCCCCTCCCAAATAATTTTATTGGGGGCTCTTAAAGCTATTATAATGTTCGATACATCATCTGTATCAAGCACATTTGCACATATGTTGCCACATACATTTCCAAACATTTTCCACTTAAGTCCTTGGTATAAGCTCCTCTTTCCCCCTTCTCCCCCATTTTTTAATGAATCATTCATACAACTCCCTTCATGATCCATACACACATCAATTGTATGCAGACCTCATTCGCACACTTGTTGCCATCACCACTCTCAAAATTTCTTCCCTCCACTTAGGCCCCCAGTTTCAGCTTCCCATATTTCCCTTCCCCTCTCTTCCCCATGAACCCTTAATAATTTATAAATTGTTATTGCATTTTCATATGATACACTATCCAATGTGACCCTTCACTCACTTCCCTGTTGGCTGTGCTCCAGAGAGGAGGTTATATGTAGATCCCTGAAATTGATTCCCCCTTTCTGCTCCAACATCCATTCACCCTCCCAGTATCACCACTCCCATCACTAGTCCTGAGGGAACATCTATCCTAAATTCCCCATGTTTCCGCCCCCAGTGTACATCCCCTTTTCTAGCTGGACTTGTCTGGTAGAACTTGTCCAGGAGCATGATAGTGGGTGGGAGGCAAAATTTGAGAATTAGAGGAAAGATGCATATTTCATTGATACTACACTGTACTTTAACTGGCTCATCTGGTTCCTGCAAGCCCTCTGTAAGAGGATGTTGCTTCACCTATTGATGGGCTTTGGGTTGCCAATCTGTACACCCCTCTATTTATAATGATATAATTTTAGTTCTTTGATGCCTGACACCAGATCCCTTCAACATCTTGTGGTCACACAGGCTGGTGTGCCTCTTCCAAGTCATGATATTTTTGGGTTTTTGTTTGTTTGTTTTGTTTTTGGGGCATCACTGCCCTCTGGTGGTGGGAGTAGGAGGCCCAGCCTTTGCTCCTGTGGAGCCGCTGCTGGAATTGAACTTCCATCCCAGTGGGCCGCAGTCCTGTGCACAATCACTACGCCACCAGGGCTCAGCCTCCAAGCCATGATGTTTTCAATTGCCTCATATGCATATGAAATTCGTACATTGAATATGAAAGACTAAAGAAGAATTGATCAGGGTTAGGTGTACACTATGTGTCAGAATTGACTTCATAGCAGAGGAAGTGATGCCCCAGGGGGATGATTGATAATGTTCTCTTAAAATAAGATGGCAATGACATCTCTAAGGTGAACCAGATAAGCCACAAGTGCCCGAATGAATTTGGGGCTTTCATTAAATCCTAGCTCCAAGCTAAGAACAACTAGTTCTTATAACATGGCCTTACTTGACTCCAGTTTCTGAAGAGATCACTGAAGATATGGGTGCTATAGTGAAGTGTGGCGAAGAAATGAGAGGGTGCCTGCCTCTCAGAAAAAAGTAGCCTTTGGGGTTTTAGAAGCTTGTTTTCAAACAAGCAGTCATCTAAATGAAGCATCAATTAAGCCTACATGGAAGAAGAATACTGGCCTGTGTGATTCAAGGATTGTAAATAATATAAGCCAAATCTGAAGGAGGGAATGGAACTAGGGCTTAAATTGCGAGCATCTGGTTTGCAGAAGGCTATGAACACCAGCGAAAGCCCCAAATCCATTTGCAGCGTCACACGTGGATCAAGCCTCTGGTGAAGCTTGATCAAGCCTCCATCATAGTCGAGGGATGAGAATAGCCCTGTTATCAGACAGAGAGCATTGCAAAGCCAATTGGCAGACAGAGGTAAAAACGTAGTATCTTATCATTTGATCTTCCTTTCAACACATTTTTAAACCTGCTTCAGTTTTTTCTTTTTTTAAATGAAGGGAAAATACATGCGGATTGAGTCCCTGGTGAACCCCTCTCCCCCTGGCCTGACCATCATGTAGAGTGAGTACATTGGAAAGTGGGCTGCTGCAGGGGCCGTTAGGTTAAAAATTAGCACCTACCATTTGATCTCCCCGATGACCCATTTAAATTTGTTCTAGCTTTTCATACCTTCTGCTTTCTTTTCAGTTTAGGTTTTCATCTGTTTTCTTTTGTTATTGTTGCCAGTTTGTGCATCTTTCTGTTTTGTATTGTTTTGGCTTCTTAAAAATCATTTTTGGGGAGTTCATACAACTCTTAGCACAATCCATACATGCATCCATTGTGTCAAGCACACTTGTACATTTATTACCCTCATCATTCTCGAAACATTTTCTTACTACTTAAGCCTTTGGTATCAGTTCCTCATTTTCCCCACTCCCTCCCCGCCTCTACCTCCCTCATAAACCCTTTATAATTTATAAATTATTTTGTCATGTCCGCCATCTCCCTTCACCCACTTTTCTGTTGTCTGCCCTCCAGGGAGACATGTAGATCCTTGTCATTCTACCCCACCTTATAGCTGATTTCTTTGACATCTTATGATCACACAGGCTGGTGTGTTTCTTCCATGTGGGCTTTGCTGTTTCTCAACCAGAGGACCGCTTGTTTATCTTCAAGCCTTTAAGACCCCAGATGCTATATCTTTTGATAGCCAAGCACCATCAGCTTTCTTCCCCACTTTGGCGTATGCATACATTTGTCTTCAGCAATTGTGTCAGGAAGGTGAGCATCGTGGAATGGGGGTTTAATAGAACAAAGTGTTTTTGCCTTGAGGGAGTACGTGAGTGGAGTACATTTCTAATGTTTTTCTGTATATAAAATTCAGGATAGGTGACTATATAGAGATCATGGTGGATTCGTGGTTCTTTGGGGGGTATGGCAGGGGACGTTGGAGGAAAATGATGGCTAATATCAATGAATACAAGAATGAAAAAAAGTTCTAAAGTTGATTGTGGTGATGATTGTACAACTCTTCTTGATGCGATCGAATTGTTGAAGTGTGTGATACGTGAATTACATGCCAATAAAACAGGTAAACGGGCTGAGCCCCGGTGGCGTAAGTAGTTGAGTGGGGAACTTAGCAGTTCAAATTCAGCGGCGGCTGGGTAGTGCCCATGACCACCAGAGGCAGTGATGCTCACAAAAAAAAAAAAATAAAACAGGTAAACAAATATTAGGTGAAGACATATACTAGATAGTCAGAGACAAAGTTTTACTCAGGAGAAGTGCAGTGTAAAATGTACGCCCCATGGCAAACAGGCAGGCCCAGGTTTGTGTCAATCTACAGACATGTGTCACTAGATCTGCACATGTTAGAGAAGGTAGCAGCTTACTATATGTCAAATTACTTTTGGACATTTCAAAATAGAACCTTCAATAGAAGAATTGACATGTGGGGCTGAGCCCCGGTGGTGTAGTGGTTGTGCGCGGGACTGCGACCCACTGGGCTGGAGGTTCAATTCCAGCAGTGGGGCTGGGCCTTCTACTCCCACCGCCGGAAAGCAGTGATGCCCCCCCCCCAAAAAAAATCTGTATGATGACATGAAAGGGTCACAAAAAGGAGACCTCTAGCAATGGATTCTTTCTGTGTATGGAGTATGGTGGTGGTTCCATGAAGCTGAACATGAGGTACAGGTGGACAGAAGTACACATGTGTACACACTCCAAGACATGCTTGTAAAATGGATGAAATATAAATAATCTATGCGAATTGTACCATTATCAACCTTTTTGTTTCGACAAAATGCTATGTATTTGATAGATGTCACTTTCCTGGTATTTTATGAAACTTTCTGAAAATCTATCATTATAGTAAAATAGTTAAATTATTTTTATTTATTTTTTTGTGGCATCACTGCCCTGATGGGAGTTGGAAGCTCAGCCTTGCTCCTGGAGAGCCGCTGCTGGATTTGAACTGTCAACCCTGTGAGCCACAGGCCCGCACTCAACCACTACGCCACCAGGGCTCAGCCAGATAGTTAAATTTATAATAAAAGAAAGAAAACGAAAGTGATAATCCTTGAAAAAAAGCAAAAGGAAAATTGATGCATTGGAATGATGGTACTGGCAAAGACGAGGGAATGTCCCATGGACTGCCAAAGAACAAACAGGTCTGCCCTGGGAGAACTTCAGCCAGAACTCTCCTTAGAAGCAACGATGGCGTCTGGGTCTTACAGAACTTTGGACAAGTTGTCATGAATTACCAGTGGCTGGAGAAGAAGCTCGTGCTTGATAATGCAGAGGGGCAAGAACAGGGGAAGCCCCTCCACCAGGTGGACCGACGCAGTGGCTGCAGCAACCATTGAGGCGGGCACGGGACTGGGCAGTGTGTCATTCTGCTGTCCGTAGGGTGACTCAGAGTCGGAACAGATTCAATGGTGTATCTCAGAGTTAGGTTTTGTGTGAGTCCGGGTAGACTCGGGAAACAAATTCATAAACACGCATATGTATATAAGAGAATGGTTTATATCCATGAGTAATGGAACATTGAGAAAGCATCCCTACCCAGTCCAGTCCAGGTCCATAAATCCAATATTAGCCCACATGTCTGATACCAGTCTATAAAGTCCTCTGCAGACTCTGCAGACTGCACGTGCAATGACACCAGGACAATCACAGGCCAGTGGGTGCAGAGTCTTGTGTATTGTGTCGGGGTAGAAACAGAGCGCTGGCAGGGACCTCTCTGTGGCTTCTTAAGTATCTTAGCACGGGCAGGAGTCTCTCTGTGGCTTTTCCGGCTTCAGAGGTCTGGTCCCATCAGGGTAAGCCCACGTGGCTTCTTCTCCAACTCTTCCAATTTCCAGGACTCTATCAGGATGCTGCCATCTTGTCTTGTCAGTAGCGTGTCTCCCAGGGACTGAGCCGATAGTCTCTCACCTGTACAAGGGAACTGAAGCGAGATTTCCCAGCATTCTCAGAGAAAGCCATGCCCGCACAGAGGTCTCATTGACTATCTCCAGATTGATAGGCTAGACTCCACCCCTACACTCCCAATCATGACATTGACATCAAAGTGCATGACTGCCACTGTTTAGAAACATTTTAACATGAGGTGTCATTTAACCCTTTCATGATCCACGGGACATATTGATCCCCTACATCTTCAACCGCTTAGGTTTGGGGGTGGGGTGAAAAGTTACCACTGTCTCAGTGGTGGTACACACAGCTGCCTGGCAGGGACCTGTATAATTGTGAATCTGAAGAAATGGGTAGCACCCCATTGGTCCTACCACCAGAACCCACTTGAGACATGAGTCCCCTACAATTATGTCAAAATCCATGTAACATCAAAAATAATGTCTTCCCTTAATTTGCCCCTGATTACTGGGCGGGCTTCCATAGCCAACACAGGTCAGCAGCTCAATCCCATCTTTGGGCAATTAATGAGGCTGCCTGATTCCATGAAGTTTTACGGTTCTCAGACACCCTACTGAGCAGTTCCACTTTGTCCTATTGGACTGTCTTGCGATGGAAAAGACGTGACAATAATCGTTTTTCAGTTCTGAAAACGCATGGCATCAACCACGACAATTCAAAGCAGAACATATTTTGGCCATGAAGGAGTTAACCTCTGCTGCAGGGAAAAAGCGGAACCAGCTGCCGCCTGAAAGTCCAGACCCTATACCTGGGTTTGTGCCGTCTTTAAGAGTGCACTCGACTGCTCATCGAGAGACCGGCCGCTGGACCGCAGCAGAGAGATGCAGAGAAGCATTGGGTGTGTGGACACAGGGCGAGGTTTTCTTCTGGTCCCAGTCGGAAGAGAACCGGCTCAAACCCAGGCTGATGACTTTCTTTATCGCTGGCTTGCTTTTCTCCAGGTCTCACATGTGGATTAGTGGTCAATCTGATGATGTAGAAGGGACTAACAAAGGAAGGAACCAGATGTTTGCCAGGACGGATTCCGTGGCTCCAAAGGTGGCTAAGTTTTAAGCTCACGATGGCACGATGCAGGTGGACCTGGAGAGGACGGAGTGCTCTTGAACCTCTGTGGCATTGCATGTGTGACTCCTCACAGACCCAGCGTGGTTTCTCTCCCATTTCTTCTCTTGAAGTTCTACCGGATTTTACCAACCTTCATTCTAATCCGCTGGGGAATGGAATTATTCTGGCCAGGAAGTCGCTTCCTGTAAATGTTGTAAATGTTGGGAGAAGACATTTTGAGGCTGGAAGGCTCCTGCACTCACACAGTGGTGAAGAATTATAGAGGAGGGCCTGTTTTCACTTTCTGTGTCCTAGCTCTGCTCCTTCAAAGCATGCTGCTGGGCCTCTCATTACCCCCACCATGCCCTGCATGCCTCATTACCCCTGCAGCTATGCCCTGGGGCTCTCAACACCTGGGGGAAGTATTCCTCATTTTTGGTCTGTTGGCCCTGGGGCTAGACAGCAGGTTCTCTTCAAAGTGACCTCAAGGTACCTTCCTCCCTCTCACTCTCCCCCTTACCTGTCCCCTATCCCCCTCATTCTCCTCCCTTCTTATCACGGATCGAATTGGGACCAACAAATACACGTCAACTTGGCGAGGTCATGATTCCCAGCATTGAGTGGTTGTCTTCCATTTTGTGATGTGATGTAATTATCCTCCATTTTATGCATTGCCAATCCTAATCTCTACATATTAATGAAGCAAGATTAGCATGGGTTGCATCTTGAGTTACTACCTTATAAGAGAGCATAACTCATATTCCACCTTACTCAAATCACCACCTTTATCTAAATACTTAAGTCCTGCCCTTACTCAGGTCACACCTTATGAGTCATTTGTTTTATCAGAGATAAAGGAGGGTCTTAAATGATTGAAGTGAAACAAGCAGCCATCTGACAGAGAAGCAACAAGCCCACATGGAAGAAGCACACCAACCTGTGCAATCATGAGATGTCAATGGAATCAGGTAGCAGGCACTAGAAGACCCAAAACAAACAAACAACAAACAAACAAAATACTGTTGACAATGAGGGGGCTCGAGCAGAGACCCAAAAGTCATCTGTAGATAATAAGCTATTCCCTCACAGAAGGGTTACAAGGAAAGGATGAGCCAACCAGGACACAGTATAGCACTGATGAAACACACAAGATTCTTCTGATTCTTTGAGGCTTCCTCACTCCCCACTGTCATGACCCCCAGTCCTGCCTTTCAGCTCTGATGAGACTGGAGCATGTGCACTGGTACAGATAAGAGCTCAAGGCACACGGAATCCAGGCCAGATAAACCCCTCAGGAACAGAAATGAGAGTAGTGATACCAGGAGGTTAGGGGAAGGGGGTGGGGGAGGGGAGGAAGGGGGAGCAGATCGCAATGATCAACACGTAACCCCAAACCACCCCCAGGGGGTAAACAAAAAAACGGGGGTGGAGGGAGACTGCGATAGGTGTAAAATATGAGAACAATAATATTTTATCATTTATCGAGAGGTCAAGAGGGTGGGGGTGGGGAGGGAAAAAAGAGGAGCTGATACCAAGGGCTCAAATTGAAAGCAAATGTTTAGAAAATGAAGACGGTTGGGGAACTGATTATAAGGATCTACATATAACCTCCTCTCTGGGGTACGAACAACAGGGAAGTGGGTGAAGGGAGACATTGGACAGTGTAAAGTATGAAAAAATAATTTATAAGTTATCAAGGGTTCGTGAAGAAGTGGGGAGCAGGGAGGAAGAGGGAAAAGGAGGCATTGATACCAAGGGCTTAAGTAGAAATAAAATGTTTTGAGAAGGATGATGGCAACAAAGGTACAGATGTGCTTTGCGTACAATGGATGGATGGATGGATTGTGGTAAGAATTGTATGAGCCCACAATAAAATGATTTTTAAAAAGATCACCTAATGAAATGCAAAAAAAAAAAGGAAAAGAAAAGATACTGATGATGGCAACATATGTACAAGTATGCTTGATGCAATTGATGAATGGAATGTTATAAGGGCTGTACAAACTCAATAAAATGATATTAAAAGAAAGAGATAGAAGGGAGAAGGGAGCAGAGAAGAGGGACCTGGTTACCACTAAGAATTACAAACAACAGGAGAAGAACGTGTCCTTTGGACCCAGGGCCCCGTGTTGAGAATTTCCTAGATGCAGGAGAAGATTGATGCCAAGACTCGCGACGATCTCTAAGAAATGCCAGACACACAGGTGTTGAACGGAGAGAGAATGCCTTCCGCTAGAGCTCACCCTCGAGATGTGGCCTTCCAGTCTCCTAACTGTGAGAGGGTGCATTTCTCTTTGGGACATTCACCCACTCTGGGAATTCTGTTATGGCTGCCCTCGACAGCCAAGCTGCTTCCCCCTCCTTCCCCTCGCTCCCACACGGGAGGTGGGTCTCTCCCCTGAGACACTGAGTATGACATATCCCAGATAATTTGGTATCCCGTCGAAAAGCGAGTCTGTCCTTCACAGCTTCACAACCAGATGCGCTTTCCCCCTTGGAGATACTCCCAGGTTGAACACACCTTTTGCTACAGATGTGGAAAGCATCCTTCTGATGGCGTCCACGCCTGGCTCAGGGAGTCTTGGCAGGGAGCTGCTTATATTATCTTTGTTCGCACACAAATAATCAAAGTGTGTTACAGAACAATCTAGGAAACAGATAAAAGATTTCCTTCGGGGGAAAAAATGATAAGTTTATAAATTATCAAGGGTTCACGAGGAAGGGGGGGGGAGGGAGGAAATGAGAACCTACTGTCAAGGGCTCAAGTAGAAAGAAAATGCTTTGAAAATGATCATGGGAGCATACGTGCAGATGCGCTTGACACAGTGGATGGATGGAGGGATTGTGATGAGACCTATCAGAGGCCCCAGTAAGGTGATTTGGCGGGGGAGGAGATTGTCTTTCAGGTCACTGCTGTTCCCAAATGCTGTGACCATTTCTGGAACAATGTTAAGCCCCAAATCTAAAGAGATTAATGACACAGACCAGAGAGCAAGGGCCCACAGATGCTGCTTGAAAACACCAGCTTACA
>PVJH01037524.1:0-17868 GCA_004026705.1 Nesogale talazaci | reverse complement strand
CTGTGCATTGAGTTTTCTGCATCTTTGAGAGTGGCATCTTAACCACCTCCTTTCCGAAAGCAGCCACATTCCTTTGTATTTCCTCCTTTGGCTTCTCATGGCAGCACAAGCTCCCAGAGCACGCTCCCTGTAGCTCAGAGCCTCTGGACTGGCGGTGGTGCTGTGGCCAGGGCTTGGCTGGTAACTGTAACAAATCCAGTTCAACCCACCAGCTAATCTGCGGGAGAGAGAGGAGGCTGTCTGGTCCCAAAGATAGGGTTGTTTTCAGCTGGAATGGACTCAACAGCAGTGAGTTTTCTGCTCTTGGAACACATTTACAAAGAGCATCGGGTGCAACAGAACCTTAGTGACTCAAGGGAAAAAAGTCTTGAGGTGGATTGACTTAGACCAATGAATCACATGAATCGACAGCCAGATTCACTCAGTTTTGCAAGCAATCCTTCATCTTCCGTGTTCAGCTGCCTCCTATGTAAAATGCAACAACAGAGTGCAAGGCAAGATGATAGCCGTATTTCCTTCAGGCTCTAAACACTTTGTTTTTAAAGTTTGGGATGTTTTTCAATGTACATTTGGGTGAAGAAAAGAATTTTTAGTCTGACTATTTTCAGTAGCGGGTCATAAAGATAATTGTCAGAAGTGTTTTTAAAATATTTCCTCCTTCTCTCTTCTGATAAGTATGGATGGGTGCAGACTTGCAAACAAACTAGCCGAGTGAATGCTCTCCATCATCACTTACCTTGGCCACAAGAGGGCGTGAGGGGGAAATTATTCTTACTGGCTCTGATTTGAAACCATTTTGTATATTAAACTAGAAATAAAGCTTTCACATTTACACATTTAATTTTGCTTCATATAATTAAAAATTGTTATTGAAAGCATCTATTTCCCTTAGGTAATTTGGGTTTAATTTTCTGCGTGTCAACTAAAGCTATATTTAAGTGATATGTACACAATCTCCATCTTCACATACATATTCAATTAAAGTAGTCAGAGTTAAAGTTGGGGGTTGGGAGAGGGACGAAGTTGATTGCTTATATGAATGAAGACTACATGTTCCAAATTTTCCAAGACAAATCTTGACTCATGACCTCCACATTTTTCTTGCTCTTTTCTTAGGAAAGAACAGGCTGTATTTACTGCTTCAAAAATGGTCTCATCTTCTTTTTCCTCAAAACAGCTCCACCCTTCTGCCCCTGTGGAGGTGTATTGGTTATGCTTTGGACTGCTAGCTGCATGGTCAGCAGTTCTTTATTTTCTTTTTCTTTTAAAAATCATTTGATTGGGGCTCATATAACTCTTATTACCGCCCATCCGTTCATCCGTCCATCCATTCATCCACCTATCCATTGTGTTAAGCACATTTGTACATTTGTTGCCATGATCACTCCCAAAACACTGTCTTTCTACTTGAGCCCTTGGTATCAGTTCCTCAATTTTTCACCTTCCTCACCCTCCCTTCCTCACGAATACTTGATAATTTATAAATTATTATTTTTTTCATGTTTTACCCTGACCGATATCTCCCTTCAACCATTTTCTGTTGTCCGCCCTCCAGGGAGGGGTTATATGTAGATCATTGTAATTGGTTCCCTCTTCCTCCCTCACCTTCCCCTTTCCCTCCTGGTATCTTTACTCTCATTATTGGTCCTGAGGGGTTTCTCTATTCTGGATTACTGTGTTGTGAGCTCTTAACTGTACCAGTGTACAAATTCTGGTCCAGCCAAATTTGTAAGGCAGAATTGAGATCATGATAGTAGGGGGGAGGAAGCATTAAAGAACTAGAGGAAAGTTGTATGTTTCATTGTTGCTACATTGCCCCCTGACTGATTTACTAACCTTATTGTCATGATGATTTAATAAGTTCATATATCGAAAGCATTTCAAAAAGTTTAGAATATAATAGATATTCAACACATGTAAGTTATATATATTATTGTTGTGTTTTTATTATTCTCTGTCTTGTCAGGACCTCCATCATGTCATTATCTAATCCTGAATCCCATACACCACTCCTCTCCCCTGTCCCTCAAATGCAGTGGTTCTTAGTTCTTCAAGCTGTGTTGACCTTCAACCATAAAATTATCTTCATTGCTACTTCATAACTGTAATTTGCTACTGTTATGAATCACGATGTAAATATCTGACATGTAAGATGAATTTTCTTTTTTGGTGTGTGGGCATCACTGCCCCCTGGTGGGAGTAGGAGAGCTGCTGCTAGATATGAACTGCCAACCCTGTGGGCCGCAGTCCCACACACAATCACTATGCCACCGGGGCTCAGCCCATGATGCATGTTCATTGTTACAGATTAAAGATAATTAAATCAGTGATTAATCACAAAATAACATGTAATTATACATTGTGAAATATTTATTTCTAATACAAGTAAATGAAATTTTGTCTTGAAACATGGTATAGCATGGGTAACAGTCTTAATATAACAACAATAAACTGCATTGCTGCATTTTGTGACAGTATGCGCAAAAAGTCAAAGTCAGGCCAAATATTAGGGTAGCAGGTGGGCCTTGGGCCCTCACCCTGCAAGAACGCTTTGTTCTATGAATCTGGCATTCCTCGAGGCTCAATGGCCCAACACGATCACTGAAGTAAAATGGGTGCACAAACAAATGTGGTGAAGAAAGCTGAAGGTGCCCAGCCATCAAAGGATATATCAAGTGTCTTGAAAGCCTGAAGATAAACATTAGACCATTTACCTGAGAAGAGACAACAGCCACACAGAAGAAGCACAACAGCCAGCGTGGTCAGATGGTGCTGAAAGTGGTAAAAGGTCTAGCCAATAGACATCAAATGGGGCGGAAAAAAACAAAACAAATATATATCACTGTGTGCACACATCCCCAATGTACCAATTGAGGACATGTAGGAGCATGAGCAAGGGTGGTGAAGAAAGCAGATGGGCCCAGCTATCAAAGGATAGAGCATCCGGGGTCTTAAAGGCTTGAGCATAAATAAGCAGCCATCTAGCTCAGAAGCAACAAAACCCACCATAAAAGAAGATCACTTACCTGTGCAATCATGAGGTGCAGAAACAATCAGGTATCAAAGAACAAAAATCAAAATCAATGGACCAATTGACTCCCAATATTGCTGATGACAAATGGATATAGAGGCAAATAGAGTAGAAGAAACGATGGTACCCAGCGAACAAATGATTGAATACCTGGAATCTCAAAGACTTGAAGATAATTGAGTCACCATTCAGCGCAGAAACAGCAAAGTCCACCTGCAGGAAGCACACCAGCATGTGTGATCAAGAGGGGCCGAAGGGAGCAGATATCGAGCACCAAAGAACAAGAATCACATCATTACAAAGGAGGAGGAGAGCAGGGTGGGGACCTAAGGCCCACTGGTGGGTAATTGGTCACCCTTTACAGGGGAGTCACGGGGAGGAGACAGACCAGTCAAGGGGCAGCCGGGCAGTGATGATGCATTCAAGTTTCCTCTAGTTCCTGAAGCCTTACTCCCCGCCCCCCAACCATCATGGTCCCAACTCTACCTTGCAAATCCAGATAGACTGGAGAAGTCACACTAGCATAGAGGGGAGCTGGAGATATGGGGAAACCAGGATGGATGGGCCCCTTTGGGCCAATGGTTAGATTGGAGATACTGGAAGGGTGGAGAGAAGGTGGGGTAGAGAGACTTGGAACCAACAGCAAGGATATATACACAAGCTCCTATTTGAAGGACGGGCATCAAAGGAGTGGGTTGGGGGAGAGGTCGGGCAGTGTAAGATATGACAGAATAATAACAATGTATAAAGTATTGAGGGTTGGTGGGGAGGAGAGACCAGGGGAAGAGGGGAAGGAATGGAAAAGCCGATACTAGGGGCTTAAGGGAAAAGGTGGACGATTGGAGAACAATAATAAAAGTGGACATGTGAGGGTGCTTGACGAGTATGCTTATTTATATATTGTGAAAGATGATGTATGAGCCCCCAATAAAATGATTAAAAAAAAGTCAATGTCAGTGCAAAGGTTGAGATAGCTTCTTTCTCATCAGATCAGAAATTCTCAGAAAAGTTTTCACAAAAGCACAATGAAGATCATCTTCCACAAAAAGTCTACTTCTGGATTTAGACTTGATAACAAGTCTTGACAACCTGTTTCACAAAGATATGTTGTTGGAAATGGAAGAAGAAGGTGCCACACAGTCTCAGACAGAATAGGATATGACTGAACACACTTGATCCAGAATTTTGTAGCTGGCATTATAGAGAAATCAGTTGTCACTGCATCACCATTGATAAGTTCAATGAACTCCCCTTGTGCTGTCTCAGGAACATTTTGAACTGATGGTGAATGGGCTTCTGGCAAGTGGAAAGGGGGTGTCAGGTAGATTTGGAAAGTACGATGAAATTTCATCTGCAAGCTTGTACAAGTGTTCTTTCACAGAAAACATCCCAGTAAATTCTTTTGTCTGGTTCAATGTCATGTTCCTTAAAGAAAGCAGATAAGGTAGGCAACATGTAAATTTCATTTTCCTTCAGTTTCTTTTTTTTTTTTGTCCAAAGCTGAAGTTTCATTTGGAATGATAGGATCTTTCCAGACAAATCGAGGCATGTTTGCATTTGGTCCTTGCAGTGATCAATTAACTTATTTAAGATGGCAAAGATGTCAACAAAGTAAGCTATTTCCTGCACTTTTATCTCTAAAAAGTGCCTTGAACTGTGGTCTTGCTTACTGATTAGAAAGCGTTCATCATGAAGCTGAAAAACAAGATTTAAAACGTTTCCTCTGGACAACCATCTCACTTCGGTGTGAAATAGCAGAGCATTGTTTGGTGCATCCAACTCGTTGGACAGTTGCAAAAATAGTGGACTGTTTAAAGTGCTCACCTTTACAAAATTGACAGAACTTATGAGGCTTTCCATTGCTTCTTGTAGCTCTTGTGGCAGTGTCTTCATTGCTAATATTTGCCGGTGGATCATACAGTGAATTCTGATGACTTTTTGTGACTCGTTCAGTAGCAAACACTGAAATCCAGATTGACATCCTAGCCTAGCTGGAGCACCATCTGTGCAAATATACCGCAAACCTTTCCCCAAGAGATTTTATGCTCTTTCAGAAATGAACCAACGGTGTCAAAGACATCAGGTGCAGTAGTTGTCATTTCAAGAGATTTGCAAAAAAGAAACCCAACTTTAAAGTTGCCACCATTAATACACCTCACGTAAACCAGAAACTGTGAACAGTTTGCAAAGTCTGTAAATTCATCAAATATTGGAAATGGAGCAGATTTAATTTCCTGGATGACCTGATCAAGAATATCCGCAGACATGTCATCTATTTTTCTGCAGCCCATGTTGTTAGATCAAGGAAATTGCACTCAATTTCATAACAAATTCATCTCTGATCATGACTCGAACAATGTGTTTGGATGCTGGCAACAGTAAATCCTCAGCAGTAGTGTGAGGCTTCATAGCTCTGGTGATTCTGAGTGCCACCAACTATTACACTTCAATAGTTCTATGTTTTGTTTGTGGTACTTGCCACCAGTGTCAAGTCTGGCTTTCTTGAGTCCAAACTTTGCTTCGAAAATAGTAGCTTTCTTTGCCGGCAAAGCTCAGGTGCTTGCTATCAAGATGGCAGTTCGGTTTGTTTGGCTTCATAGATTCGACTGATAGAACTTCACAACAAACAACACGTTGTGCTATCTCAATTTATGCTGTAATTATTGAGGTAAAACCATATTGTAAAAAATCCTCACTATAGCCTTTTTATGAAGATGGTGCCGAAGGCGAAGAAGGAACCTCCTGCCCCTCCCAAAATGGAAGCCAAGGCAAAGGCTTTAAAAGCCAAGAAGGCCGTGCTGAAAGGCGTCCACAGGTACAAAAAGAAGAAGATCCACACGTCACCCACCTTCCGGCGGCCCAAGACCCTGAGATTGAGAAGGCAACCCAAATACCCTCGGAAGAGCGCCCCCAGGAGAAATAAGCTGGACCATATGCCATCACCAAGTTCCCCTTGACCACAGAGTCTGCCATGAAGATCGACGGTAACAACACACTTGTGTTCATTGTGGATGTCAAAGTCAACAGACACCAGATCAAACAGGCTGTTAAGAAGCTCTGTGACACTGACGTAGCCAAGGTCAACACCTTGATCAGGCCTGATGGTGAGAAGGCGTATGTTCGATTGGCTCCTGACTATGACGCTTTAGATGTTGCCAACAAGATTGGAATAATCTAAACTGAGCCCAGCTGGCTAATGCTAAATATAAACTTTTTCAATATACAAAAAAAAAAAAAAGAATCCTCACTATGTTTTCTTTTTTTCACATTCTTCTTTACATAATCCATTGTCATGGGATGATTAAATAATGAAAATAATATATAATGATAGCTTTAATAATACAAAAGATGATACATGGCATAGTTCAGTCAATACAGTTCATTAAAGTTTCCTATGATTTGTTTTTTTACATGCATGATACTATCACAGGGGGGCAATATTCACATCAACTACAGCTGAATATAAAAAGACCAATCAGCATCCAGATTTAGTTCCCATGGTATGTAAATGTATAATCGGTGGTTGATGATTTTGCGGTGCCAGGGTTTACATTTACTCAGTAATTATAATTCATGAAGTGTTGTTTTACCTCCAGTACTGCTGCTTTCTACATAGTAGCAGCTCTCTACAAATCGGTGACTGGTCTGCATAAATACTTTATGGCACCAACCCTGTCACATACACCTGTATTTGTATGGAGTGTGTGTAATGGGGTTGGTGCGATGATGTCGTCACTCCAGGTACTTACATGTGTGTGTATCTGCATGTGGGCAGACCCGGCTGGAGATGGATAGAGGAGCAGTGTCTCGGTTCCTAAAACCATAAGAAATATGTGTTTTCCGATGGTCTTAGGTGACCCCTGTGAAAGGATCATTCAACCCCCAAAGGTGTCGTAATCCACAAGTTGAAAACTGCTGCTCAAATGCAACATCTTATGTATCATATGCTGTTGCTATTGAATCAGTTCTGACCCATAGTGAGCCTATATAATAGAAAAAAACACTGGCTGGTCCTGCACCATTTTCACAAGTATTCCTATATTTGAACTATTGTTACAGCCTCTGGAGCTCCATGAGAGAAAGATGAGACAGTTTGCTTTGTACAGCAAACTGTTCTACTCTGCTCTAATGGATGGCTGTGAGATGGAATTAACTTGACACAGAGCCTTTCTATTTGTTCATTCCAACATCTCTGACCACAAACCAAACCCATTTCCAGTAGGCTGAGTCAGATTTACAGCAATCCTATCGGGCAGAGTAGAAGCCATGGGGTTTCCAAGACTTTAAATCTCTACTGAATCACATAGCCTCGTCTTTCTTCCACGGAGCAGCTGGTGGGTTTGAACTGCCAACCTTTGGGCTGAGCACTTAGCTGCCACACCATCAAATGGTTCTTAACATACTGTACAATAAAGTCATATATATAAATGAAGTGAAGTTTTCCTCAAAGTTTAGAGGTTAGTTCCTGATAAATCATGCTCCCAAACTGTTCCCAGTTTGTGAGTTCTCTTTTGGTAATATTTTTTTGATAAACATGTGTATAATTTTTAAGAGATCCTAAGAGAGAGAGCGAGAGAGATTCTAATTTTTAATTCGTCTGTCTTCAGTTACATTGGATGGTGTATTTATGCCATGCATTAGGACCCCTAAATTTGCCCCAATTTTTCATTGATCTTCCTTATAATTCTAGATTTTACATTTAGGTCTTTAATCCCTCTCAGTTCATGCTTGTGTTTGGTGTAAGAGATGGGTCCTGTTTAGTTTTTATACAAATGGATAGTCAGTTCTGCCAATACTATTTGTTTAAGGGATTTTCTTGTTCTGTTTTATGTGTTTTAGGCTCTTTTTCAAAGATCAGCAGTCTATTGGCCAATGGATCTACTTCTAGTCTCTCATTTTTGTTCTGTTTGTCTTTCTGTCTGTTGTTGGATCAGTACCAGAGTGTTTTGTCTATTGTGACAATGAAGAGAGTTTTGATATTGGGAAATGTCAGGTCTTCTTCTTTGTTCTCCCTTAGCAGGTCTTTCTCCTTCCCATATAATGTTGGAGGCTAGCTTTTGCATCTCTTTAAAGCACGCTGTTATAAATCTAGCTCAGAATTGTACTACTGTATATACTGGAGTATAAGCCAATCTGAATACCAGCTGAAGCACCCAATTTTACAAGAAAAACTGCATTAAAAAGGTGCTGAAAACCTCGGCTTATTCTTGAGTATATGCGGTATATCTATAGATTGTCTGCGGTAATACTGACATTTTCAGAATATTAAGTCTTCCTATCTATTGGCATAGTGTATTCTTTCATTTATGTAGGTCTCTTTTGGTTCTTTCTCCAAGATGTTTTTATAGTGTTTTGTAGTTTCTTTGTATAAACCTGGAGTCATGTTTTCTTTTGTGTTCACATCTGACTGAATATCTTGTTCAGACAGCTAATTCCATAAAATCCTTTGTTCCTCTTTCCTAAGATTCATCAACTATTAACAGACATTAACAAGTTATTTCAAGAATTATGTAAGGCAAAGACCAGTGTGCTTCACGGTTGGTGAATATGTAGTCCTTTATTCATTCCACTGAGATTTGAGGGGGAGGATAAATTTAGCACAGGTTTATGCAATCACTGAGTCTTCTAAAAGTCCCAAGTTTTCGGTGTTTGTTTTCACTACTGTTCAAGACAATGTGCTTGTAACTTAGAAGAAAGATATTGTCTGTTGGGGAAGAAAAATGTTGCTATTGACAGTGAAAAACATTCACTCAGAAATACCACGTGTGAGTACTGAGTGTTTCCTACACCGTTATGCAACATATCATGTGTTTGACAATTGCCTCTTGGGAACGTAGCACGCATGACGCCGAAACAAATGCTTCACACTAACATGTCTTTCTTATTCAGCACCCCCTTTTCCAGTGCCTCAGGCAGTGTGTGACCCATGGAAGGAGCACAGATAATATTGAATGAATTAATAAATGAAGAAATCACAGAGCCTGTTTGGGGGAACATCATAGCTCAACGATCTAAACATGTGGCAACAAGTGCGGAGAAAAAAAATCAAAACCCTTGAATAGACAGGGTGTTTATGACCAAGTTTCATCATAAAGCTTTCATTTGTTGACTCTGTTTTATATCAAATGGAAATGTTCAGTCACTTTTGGTCCAAGTGTTTTTCCTTGGGAGATGGGGGATGTTCTCTACATGTTTCTGAAATTAGAGGTTTTATCAGTGTTTTTTTTTCGTTGTTCTCCCATGTTCCTGTCATTGCATTTTATGCAAGATTTTCTGAGTCAGTTTGGTACTGTACGTATCAGTGATGGAGAATCAATACATTTAGCATCAGCAGACAGGAAAAACCCTAAGTTAGGTTGGGTTCATCTACTGAGTCGTGAATTGTAACTTTATTCACACTTTAAGTGATTTCATTTTGGGGATGAAGGCCTACTTTTGTATGTTTTTCTGTTGGCCAGGTCTGGATACTTTTAATCTACCCCATGTATGGATTCTGAAGCATTTACTCTGTTTTCTGTGCTTTGGCTTGCAATGATAGACAAATGACAACATTGGGGGAGAGGGCCAGTGAGAGGCTTTAAGACATCCTCTATAAATCATTAAAATTTTATGTATTGTTCCTTCTCAGCATGAACTGGAAATGGGAAAAGAAAAGAAACAGGCTGCAAATAGGATTGATGCCTTTGGGCTCATACGACATTGGCAGCAGCCCAGATTCCACTGTAGATTGAAGTCATCTTCTCTTGCGGCACTATTCTGTCCACAGGGAGTGGTGGAGGCATGGTTTCACAGTGAGGTCTGGGAGGGGGCCAGCATCTCCATCTGCTCCGAATGGTAAGTGGATGGGAGAGCCACTCTGGACAGGAGGATGGGGGTGGGGGATTAAGAAGGGGTGTGATGAATAAAAGCACACAACTGTTGCCCTCAAGAAAGGTCACAAAACAATGAATTGATCTATTATTATAAGGAGATTGGATTTAAAGAAAAGATTCTATGTAAGTAAACTTTACTCCACTCTTTCTTTGTCTTCTGTTTTTCTTGTCCTATAGTACTCGAAAACCACAGTAGGAAGAACTAGAGAATTACTTTCAGTAATCGCAATGAGCCTAATGCCCAGTGACTTGGTAGCATCTGGCCAACGCGGAACACCCTTTTAAGTGATTTGCCTAATGGATCTCACTTCTCCAAATATGGGATGAAACCATCTTGTATTATTTATTGTTGTTTTTTGAATAGAGTTATTCTACTTAAAAAATGCTTTATTCAATTGAATGCCATGAAAACCATGAGTGAGAGAAAGTGTGGTTTCCTTTGGGGGAAGACTTTGGAAACAGATTGCTCTGGGCACTAATTCCCACTCCTTCACTTCCTGGATGTGAGAATTCGGGTACATTATGCTCTGACTTTCCATGTTTTCACACATAAAATGGGCTAAGGTGTATTTCATTCCAGGTCCCTGATTGGGGTAAGCCATTTGCATTTAGAGGCTAACGTATAAAAGTTGGCTGTCCAAACCCACTCACTGGTACTGGCAAAGCGTGGCCTGGTGACCTGCTTGGTAAAGATGGCAGCCAAGCAAACTCTGGAGCAGTTCTAGTCGGCAACCCATGGAGGGGTCCTCCTGCGTCAGAATTTGATGGCACGAGGGCTGGTTGTCAATACCTTATTCCCTGGGTGCTTCAGAGGAGTAACTGGGTTTCTGAGGAAAGCCCGCTGCCTTTGTCTCTGTTCATTTTCAACTTTCCCTTCTGTTTTCCCACTGCCTCCAAACACTTCCCTAAGCAGAGTTGTAATTTCTAGAGTAGGTGCTTTCTTCTGACTACTGGTGATAATGAAGCAAACTTGGCTGTCTAAACCTGTGTTTCCCCCCATTTCACTACCCAGAGTTGCTCAAAGAGACAAGCATGACAAGAGGCATGTATGCACAGGAGGGGAATGTTCCTTGGAGCAATTGTAAGAGATTTTATGCAGCTGGAGCAAGGGTCGACTGTGTTATTTACCAAAATGCCAGACTTTTTTCTGTAGAGAGGACTTTTTAAAATTTAGTGAAATTTCTATAAGAAACACACAACCAATTCAAAATCAGAAGAATAATTTCCCAAAGACTTTGGGGGAATTTTTTTTTTAATTTCCCAGAGAAACATATTATATTTTCTTTCTTTCTTTTTTTTAAAAGTTTTTTTAGGCATTACTGCCCTCTGGTGGTGGGAATAGGAGGCCCAGTCTCTGCTCCTGTGGAGCTGGAATTGAACCTCCATCCCAGTGGACCACAGTCCCGCTCACAACCACTACGCCACCGGGGCTCAGCCCCATATTACAGTATATAAAAAGAATATATAAAAAGACTAAAATAGCTGCTGAGAGTCCCTGGAACCTATTCAACTTCCTTGAGCCCTCATTATTATCTTTATTTTACATATAAAATGAGAGGGTTGAAAGGAAATCAATGATTCTTAAAGCCCCTTTCAAATATAAATTCTAGGGTTTGACATTTTGTTTAAGGAGATCCTGCAATTATTTTCACACTTGTTATATGCATGCTACCAGGTAAATGTTGGACTGCTAACCACAAGGTTGGTAGTTCGAGACCAGCAGCCAGTCTAAGGGATAATGATGAGATTTAGAGTCTCAGAAGCCATATGAAGGGTCACAATGAATTGGGATCAACTTAATGGTACTAGGTTTCGTTTGGTCTTATACTTACAATGCACTCCCTCGGTACTGCGTTGCAAACTCTTAATAGCTGGTATACATGTTCTAACTCAGAGGCTGTCAGTTTCAGTCCTATCAGACGTGGATCAGAAGACAGGTGTGATGCACTGCTTACGAAAGGCCACAGTTGTGAAAAATGCTATGGAGTAGTCCTTCTCTGAGACATATGGCGTCTCCACAAGTAGGAATCGGCTTGACAGCTGCTGGTCCTGGTTTCTAGTAACAGGAAAATAATAGCATTTGAACACTTACTTTGTGCCAAGACTTTCATGGGCTGCAGGCCATTTCCCACCTCCATCATAGTTCTGGGAACCAGGTACTATGATTATCCCTGTTTTACCAACAAGGAAACGGGTGCTGAGAGACCATAAGTAACACCTAGCAAATGAGTAATCTGAGATATATCTGGGTCTCTGTTTCCAGAAAAGGAGCTCTGGTGGTGACGCACATACAAGGTTGGTGGTTCAAACAAGGGAGAATGCTGTGGCTTCCCACTCCCACGCAGATTCGTCATCTCGGAGACCCGCAGGGGGCAGTTCTGCCCTGTCAAAAAGGGTCGCTCAGCCTTGGAACTGATCTCACCACAGGGAGTTTGTTTTGGAGTTTTCTGCTCCTACTAAATCTTTTAACTCAAGCCTGCGCTGCCTCCTGACGTAAACATGCATTACACCCATAAACACATTACTCGCTGACAGAGGAATAAGAAGATGCATTGGCTAGGTAGAAAATTCATTCTTGGTGAAACACGTTCTCTCAAATAAGTTGCCCAGTGGTTGGGCATGCTGGAAACAGACAGCGCTTGACTGCTCTGCCCTGCGTACACAGGATCTCCTTCCTGGACAGGGACAATAGGTATTGAGCACATTTGTATTGACTGAGATGTATATTGCGTAATTTTCTAACAAATCATTCTGGGTATTTTGATGGTGAGAAACAACTTTGTAGCTCAGGTCGTCGACCCTGACCCCCTTTGCTTTATAGAGGAAGGAACTGGAATTCAAAGAAGGAGGATGAGACGTCACTAGACTCCGGGACTCCTAACGCAACAACCGAAGGCCTTTCTCCTTTGCTGTTTCGGGCGACTCTTTGCCTTAGGAAGAAGGTCACTTGCTGGCAGTGATGTCACCCTCCTGGCTGCCTGTCTTCACACTGGTCTAGATGCTCACGTCTCCCTCCTATTTAAGGCCTCTCAGCTCTTGTCCACTGCCTACCCTTGAAACAGGCCTGGGCATGGCAGGCCATTCCAGCTGGCATGAGACAAAGTGCCCTTGAGAACTTGAAGAATTTACTGGCCTTTGTTCTTAGCTGGGGCCAAACCAATGTGGCTGGATTTGCAGGGGCCAAGAGGATGTTTCTCCATCTGCCTGTTCAAAACGGACAGAGCCTTGCTGCTGCTCTAAAGGGGTTTGGAAGGCTTGGTGGCACAAGGCCAGGCAGCTGAGGCCGGGCTCCTTGGATTGCACAGCTTCTACAGGCAAGAAACGGAGCTGGACTCCAGAGCCAAGGATAGGCTCGAGGCTTGACAACTGACCCACGAACATCTGTGCTAGCAGCTGTGAGTTGAACACAGTTTGTGGCATTGTTGCAAACTTTCTCCGGATCAAATGTCTTCGTCAGCTTTGGACAGTCAGTTGAGAAAGGCCTGACTTTTAAAAGCAGAAAAATAATGTTTTTCTTTTAAATATGAACCTACTGTATGCTTATTATAAGAAATGGAGAACACATGGAACAATACAGAAAAAAAAGAGTAGGGTATTACTGTTAGGTTTGGAGGCGGTTTTCTCCAGTACTTGTTTCTCAGTAAGTAACCACAATGCCAGCAGGTATCCTTCAGTTCTTGTTTCTCTATACAGAAAGAATTCATGTGGCAGAGGCACTATTGAAAGTGCAGATGAGTGAAAAAGTAGTTTTGTCACAGAGAGCGCACAGAAGTTTTGTCACAGAGAGTGCACGTCGTCTCTCTGCTAAGCGTGTAGGGGCACAAAGGAGCCTTGTCCAGGACCAAAATGGGCTGCCCACTTGCAGGGAGCATGGGAAAAGCCACGTGGAGGATCAAGTGGAGAGCAAGGTTAGGGTGCCTGGAAAGGAGAGCTGGTGGAATGAAAGGGAACTGGAACCTGCTCCTGATTTTAACCCTTCTCAATCCCGCATGGAGGGCCTGCCCGAGGGCCGCAGTAGGATCTTAGTGACCCAAGGCTGCTGGTTTCTAGTGCTAAGCCCAGGGGACTTCCATCTGCCTGGCCCAAACTCTGGGCTCTCTAGTGGGACCAAGCCCTGGGTCTTTCACTGCATAGGTAGGCTCGGGTTGGGTTTTCCAAGGAATCCCTTCATTTGTGGCCTGGCCAGCTAATTTTCATTTAACTCAGATATGTGGTGGAGACAAGACTCTTTTCTCTAAGTTTCCTGCCTGTCGTCACTATGCAGAGGGCACCACTAAGAAGAGTTCTGTGTGTGTACGCTTTGCATTATTTTTCCTGTGTGGATACGGAATATAAAATCCATTATCATCAAGCGGATTCTCACTACAGTGCCCCTAAGGGCTCGAGTCAAAGTGCTCCAGAGCGTTTGCAGGGCTGTGCTGTTTATGGAAGCAGGTAGCCACTTCTCTCTCCCGTGGGAATTTCTAACAGTCTGCCTTGTAGTTTGAAACTGATCCCAACAGCAGTATCCTCAGGACTCCAAGTGTGTGTGTGTGTGTTCTGCCTTTTTCCTAAAAATACATTGTGAAAGTGTTCTTAGGCTATTAAATTTGATCATTTAGCAACATTGTTAGCATCTTTATAGAACTCTATCCCATACTGTAGATGCTGGATTCTCCATTTTGGGGTAGTGAAGGGCTCCTCCGTTTTGTTTTCTTTCTGCTGTTGTTGCTATCCCTACCACACGTGAATTGTTTCCACAAGTAAATTTTTAAAAATAAAACGATCAGGTCAAAGATGCTGACGAGTTTTAAAGATTTTGAGAGCCATTACCAAATTACATCCAAGCTAGGTTACACCAGCTTACATTCCCAACATACCATCATACCATGTATTAGATGGCAAATTCTTCAGTGTCCCCATTAACATGACAAATGAGCTAACTCTGAAATCTTTGTCAGCATGATGAACGGGACACTTTAGTAGCCAACCTTTACAATGGAATGCAAGTGATCTGCTGCCACACTTCTCTGTCCTTTAAACCAGAGTTTCCCAAAGTGAGGACCCCGAAACAATCCAGGGAGGCTGCAAAAGCAGATACCTACATGTTGTTCTGTGGCAGAGTGGGTCACATGCTGTGCAGCTATGCCGTGAGGTCCGCTGTTCACAACTTCCAGCCGATCCTCAGGAGAAAGATGAGGTCCTCTTCCCCCATGAAAAGTTATAATTAAGAAACTCGCAGGGGCAGTTTCAGCCTGTCTAATAGGGTACTTTGAGTTGACATCAACTCAGTGGCAGTGAATGTGAGTGATGGTAGCCTAGTGGGCTCCATTGGGCTGCTTACTGCAAGGTGAATGGTTCAAACCCCCAGAGGCCCTGCAGGAGAAAGAGGAGGCTGCCTGTTTCCATAGAGCTGTCCAGTCACAGAAGTCGTAAGAGGCAGTTGTCGTTTGCTGTACAGGGGCTCCACGAGTCAGTAGTGGGTAAGTAATATTATGAAGCAGTCTCTGCTTGCTGTCTATGGTTCATGTGTGTGGGTTTTAGTTGACAGCTTGGCGTTCAGACGCAGAAGCCTCTTGGAATAGAGTCCTATCAATCTTCTTCCCCAAAATCAGCCCATAAAGTTCTAGAGTTCTAACACACATGAAATGGCTCCAGGGCTACTGTCCTTGGTCCCATTGACATAAGCTTGCTTTCAAAGGTTCTGTTTTAGTCTGGGTAGACTAGAGACACAAATTCATAGACATACATATGGATATCAGGGAAAGGTTTATATACAAGAGGAAAGGAACATTCAGAAAACATCCCAACCCAGTCCAGTCCAAGGTCATAAGTACATATTAGCCCATATGTCTGACACCAGTCTATAAAGTCTCCTACTAACTCATGAAGTCACAGGCCAGTGCATGCAGAGTCTTGTGTATCCAGCTGGGGTGGAGGTGTCTCGGCGCTGGCAGGGGTCTCCCTTTGGCTCCTCATTTCCAGGACTCAGAGTCCATCAGCAGTGTTCATTGGCGATAGAAGGATATCAGTGCTGGCAGGCTTCTCTGGCCCCAGAGGTCTGATTCCATCAGGGCAAGTCTATGTGACGTCTCCTCTGGCTTCTCCATTTTCCAGGAATCAGGATCAACCATCATGCCATCATCTCGTCTCGTTAGGAGTTCATCGTCTTGGAGACTGAGAGTCAAGTTTCTCTCTTCCAATTGGAAAATACCTCAAGACTTCCCAGAATTCTCAGGAGAAAGTCATACCCACACAGAGGCCTCATTGGCTACTCATTGGCTATCTCCAGATTAACAGGCTGGACTGCACCCCTACATCTCAATCATGAAATTGACATCACAAATGCATGACTGCCACAGGTTCACAGACAAGTCTGTTCATTCCTAGAGAAAGACTCCAGCCATTTTTACAATAAGATATTCTTTACCTTGTTAATTACACAGGTGTAAAAAAAGTTTGCACTTGTATTTTATATTAAGTACATCTGTGTAATTAATTTCTACATATGGTTTTCTCAATTTATTTGTGAAGTGATCTCTTATCTATATGTTGTGCTATTGGTTAAGTATTGGGCCGCTAGCCACAAGGTCAGCAGTTCAAACACACCATCTACTCCCAGGGAGAAAGACGTTGCTGTTCAGCCTTAAAACCTTAGCTGCGATGGCTGTGAGTCAATATCAACTTGGTGACAACAAGGTTGGTTTTGCTTTTTTTGACACACTCTATTTCTGAAGTATGGTAGTTGATAATATCAATGGAAAAAATTTACAGTTGATAAATATTTCAAAATAGTGTTTATTCTCTATTTAGGTAAAAGTGTCTTAAGATAATAGTGGAAAAACAAAAGCCTAAGGAAGATGACTTCTGTTCTAAGAGTCTGACATTTCTTATATTAAGGAGCACTTCGTTGTACTACAAGTGTTATTTTTGTTAACCACCTTAATGGCTACCGTGATAGTTAAGGTTATTGTGCAAAAGAGTACAAATAGGAACCTGTGGGTGGAGTCTGATCAGGTCAAAGCTTGATTGGAGGGTGACCAAGATAGATGAAGACTGCCTGGATCCCATAAAGCTCTTGTTCCCTGGAGATCAGCCCAGCGTAGCATGCTGCCCCCTTAGCTAGTTCTCTGCCTCAACCTGTGTGCTACACTACCCGCGGGCCAAACCAACCCATGGATCTTGTTGCTAGAGCTTGAGGCTCTGTTGAAACCTGATTTGCCATGCTGCTAGTGTACACATCTTTTGAGCTTAAGGATGATGGATTCTTTCATTGTGCATCGCTTGCCTTCGAAATCCATCAGGGCCTGCTTCTAACTAACTGCTACTAACTATTGCTGACCCACCCTGTTGTGTGTGAGTTGAAGGACTTCCATTATATTAACTCTTCCACGAAACTGAGTTGAACTGAGCCCTCTGTACAGTCACGTGGACTAACTAGCTGTCATAATTTTTGTTGCTGAATAAACCTATTATATATATACATATATATATTCTTAAGTGTCCTGATTTTGATTCCCTAGAGAACCATGCCTAACACAGTTAGACACTGGGCTGCTAACCTCAAGGTCGGCACTCTGAAACCTGCAGTGACTCAGCTGGAGGAAGATACGGAAAACCACAGCTGTACGTCTACCCTTTCCCATAGGGTTGCTATGACTAGAATAGATTCAATGACTGTGAGTTTGGGTTTGGGGTATTAAGTTGACTCTCTACTCATGGGAACCCCATGTACACCCTTTGCTGGTTTCTGTATATTTTTCTGTATATGAAACCCAGCATGGGTGCGTTAAGCTTGGTTGACTAGAGAAACAAATTCAAGAACCCTCATATATGTGTAAGAAAGAGTTTTGTATCAAGAAGTAATTATATAACAAGCAAACATTCTAGCCCAATTCAGATCAAGCCCACTAGGCCAACATTAGTCCACAGTCTCTCTCTTCAGACTCATTAAGCCACATGCAACGGTGTAAAGTCCTGTGGGTC